>JAVJIF010033720.1:0-187787 GCA_038442645.1 Agave tequilana | reverse complement strand
GACCCATATGTTGTGTTCTCACCATTGTTTAGCTATTATGTATATCATAGGTCTAATAGCATGTGGATTTACATAATGATCATTTTTATGATTATCATGTTGATTTATGTCTAGTTTTATGCCTCATGTTTTGAATATACGTTTAGATGTTAGTTTTCATTAAGACTAGAATTTATACTTGTACATATAGTGGGCCACAAATAAATCTTTATATATGTTTGTGCTTGAATGCTTATTTGTACCCATTAGATGTGCTAGTATAGTCTAGTTTTGATGATTCATGCATTTTAAACTTGTATTCCCTTTTTGGACATGTTTTATGATTATATGTTTAGCTTCATGTATATGTCTATCTTGTCCAAACTCTTGATTATACATATACATCCTTTGAGCCACGTGCCTTCATGCATATATCTTTGTGGACTCGTTGTGTTTGAATATGTATGTATACTTTAGTTTGTATAAGTCATACATATGTCTTGAAGTATAAATTATTTAATGAAAATTTAGTTTTTATGAATTTCATGTTTTCATGTTTTTAAGGAATATCTTAATTGAGCTTAATTGAATAATTTCATGTTGATATGTGTCACATAACACTTGTTCACTCACTTTATTAGTTTTTCTCATTATTTTATTTTCATGAGTATGATACATGTTTTATGGAATTTGAGTGTTTAGTGCCATGTGATTTACATGTATTTCATGAAAAATATTTATGTTTTATTCCTTACTTGAAGGATTTCGTACTAGTTAACAAGTTTTTCCATTTAACTAGTTCGTATTCTTCGTTATGGTAGAGATTTTCAAACATACTATATTTTTCAAACCTATTTTTGAAAACCCCTACCTTCTACGGGCGGTTGGATGGGCGACCATGCCTTGTATGTTCTTTATTGAAAATCATTTTAAACATGAGCATGAATGGGTGGTAGGTAATATGAGATATACATTTGATATTATTGTTGTTTCAATTGGTATCATTGGATTTTTTTTCAATTGGTATCAATATTGACATGTTTGTATACTCATATATATTTTTATGTATGTATGCTTACACTTCAAATAGTATCAATTTCGATTGGTATCTAATTTTTCATACATATATTTGTTTATGCTAAAGCTTGAATTTTTAATGACCTTCATGTTTCAATTGATTAGTTTTCAATTGGTATCTTAAACAAGCTTAAGTATTGTTTTATTTGTATTTCATAAAGGGGGAGAAAACTCATATTTTATCTTTCAATTGGTATTTGGTTTACCATTAGTTTTGTATTCCACTCCCTTGCTTTATGATAGAAATAATAATTTCAATTTGGTATCATATGTTTAAAAAGAATAATACTTTAAATTGCTATCAAGAATTTATTTGTTTTCTCAAAATTGGTATCAAGATGCTTATTTGTTTACTCACTATTGGTATCAAGATTTTGTTTACTTTCAGTTGGTCTCTATTGATTTATTTCTTTCAATTGGTATAATTGATGACAAGAACTCTTATATTGATATGTTTTAATTGGTATCATGTTGAAAGAATTTGTTTTATTGTCACTCCTTTATTGATTCTTTGTTTCGAAGAAAAAGGAGAAGAATGTTTTGTTTTTACTTGGACCCCTTTGTTGATGATTGACAAAAAGGGGAGAATTATTTGAGTTTATATGCATGTTTCTATGACTATGCATGTTTTTATGTTGAGAGTGTTTGTTTTAAGAACATAGTTTAGTTAGTTTAATTTTTATTGGTATCAAGAGCTTAATGCTTAATTGGTATCAAGAGTAATATTTAAGAACATGTTTTTTATTGGTATCAAGAGCTTGTTTTAGTTTGAGTTTTTTTTATTGGTATCAAGAGCAAGTTTTAATTGGTATCAAGAGCTTGTTTTAATTGGTATCAAGAGCTTGTTTTATTTATGCATGTTGATACATTTCATGTTTGATATCGAGAACATATTTTTGTATTTGGTATCCATGTTTTATACATGTCTATGTATACATGTTTATGAGCTTTCATTGCATATTCTTATGTTTCTTCCTATGCATGAGTTAAGGGGGAGCTTCTTTGAAGCTTAACTTTAATCCATGCATATATAACTCCATGAGTTTTGTCATCATCAAAAAGGGGAGATTGTTGGCCCAGAGGCCTTCCACTCTAGTTTTGATGATGATTAACTCATGTAGTTATGTGTACTAATAATCTTGTGATTTTAGTTTCAGATTATTAATCAAGATGTTAGTAGGTGATTAGCTTCAACAAAGATGGTTTGGAAGCTTTCACATAGTGATTCAAGAGCCCGAGCGTCAAAGTTCATATTTAGCACTCGTTGGAGTCAAGCTCGGTGGATCGAGTTTTGGATCGAGTCGGCTTGGAGACGGCGCTCTACAAGAATACATCGGTACCTAGTTTAGTTTTGTATTTAGATCCATTTGTAAAGATTAGAATAGTATGATATGCTCAAGTTCACAACACACACGTTTCATGTTTTGGTTTTGGTTTTCGGTTTGATTGGTTTAACCGATCTTGGTTTTCATGAATAGCTAAGTATCAAAACAAGTTTACATGTTTTTATGTATATTAGATGTGTTCTATATACATACATGCTTCAACTATTTAAACAAACTTAGTTTGATAGTCTATATCATGAGTTTGGTGTTTTGGTATTTTTAACAAAACATATTTATGGTATTTAAGTAAAAAACTATGATACATATATGTTTCATGTATATTGGACTTATGTCCATATGCAACATGCCTAAAAGTATTTAAGTATCATATTTTTGTATTTAAATGAGTTTTGAAGAATCAGATTTCCTATTGAAAATTCCAAGTTTGGAAAAATACAGTTTTTGGTTTTTGGTAATTTTTCCATAACACAAAAATGGTTCAAAATGTTTGATATTTGTGTTAAAATTTTTATCACATATTTGTATATCAATGTAAAATGATAAAACTATTTTTGTGTATTTTTAGAAGATTTATGAGAATTTTTAGAATTAAAAATAACAAGTTTTTCTGACCCAGAACCTTGACTGCCAGGCTCTGGCGGTCGACCGTAACGGTCGACCGGACCAGGAGCCGGTCGACCGTAGCGTCGACCGGACGTGCACAAGATTGTGCACGTAGCCGCGTCAGTCTATCGGTCGACCGACCGGTCGACCGACTGAGAGCAACCCACTCTCGGGTTACGCCCGGTCGACCGGGCGGTCGACCGGCCAGATAGCCGTGCTCTCTGGTTCTGGGGCCGGTCGACCGGCGGTCGACCGGTAGCTGCCAACGGTCAAAAATCGACCGTTGGCCGGTCGACCGTCCGGTCGACCGGTAGGCCATTTCTGGCATTTTTAGCTGTCAACGGCTATATTTTTAAAGGGGCTATATAAACCCCATTTGTGACTAGTTTCATTAAGAATTTTTTGTGCTAATATTTTCATACTCTCCAGTGTTTTCACAGCAATCAAAAGAAGTTTTGGGCTTAAATCTTTACAATCTATTCGGTGTTTTTCTAGGGTTTGGAAAATCAAAGAAAAGTGTTTTTGGAAAAGAGTTTTTGATTCAACTTCTATATCTTGATTTCAGTTTTTCCCAAGGATTTTCTTTGATTATTTGTTTTCCATTCCTTTGGTTTTCTCCACACTTGAGATACATCTACTATCCTATTCTATAGGGTCTTTGTGTTTGTGGGAAAAAGAGATTGGTTTGTGATCTTTTGATCACCAAGTTGTAAACCCTATTTTTGCTTGGCTTTGTGCCTTTCCCTCATAGTGTTGAGAAGGTTGTGCAAATGGGTTGCATCCCTCTAGTTGAGAGGTGATCCTTGTATAGCTTTGTGCTTATCCCTCAAGTTGTGAGGTGATTGTTTTAGTTGGCTTGGTGCTTTGCCTCTAGTGAGAGGTTGTGGTTGTAAAGAAAGGAGTTGGGTACTCCTAGTTATTGTATTGCCCCAAATCATCGGTGGAGGTTCCCTGTGTGGGAGTCCTTTGTGGATAAGCTAGTGGATTCGAAATCCTTCTGGGTGAAGGCGGGGATGTAGAGCTGGGTGCTCGAACCTCGAAACAAATCTTGTTGTTTGCGCTTGATCCATTGACTCTTACTCTCTCTCTCTACTTTGTGCATTGATCATATTGCTATATCATATACTTGCTTGTGTGTTATTGCAATTAGTTTTTAAATTCCGCATTGAGTTCATTAGATTAGCATTATCACTTATTCACCCCCCCTCTATGTGATTTCATTGTTTGATTTTCAGGGCTAGGAAGAAATTGATGAAAGTAATTTAGTCTTGATCTTTACCTTGAAGAAATATGCACACGTTATACACTTACACACTTAGGGTTCAAAAACAAAGATTCTTATGCCTTATAAAAAAAGGAATATATATATATATGTATATTTATGAAAAATAAACAAATCTAATTATTGATTAGCTAGGTGCTTTCGCCTAAGAAAGCCTTGGTATTTATGCAAAAGATAATTAGATAAGTTTAATATATATATATATATATATATATATATATATATATATATATATTATATATATATATAAATCCTCTGATTAAGCTGGGTATTTGTGCCTCATGAAGCATAAGTATTCACGCCTAAAAAGGGTACATTTTATAAATATAAACCCTTAGTTTCATGGCCTTGTCTGCTCGAGTATTTAAGTCCTTAGGGGTGTTTTCTCACCTGGTGCCCTAAGACTGTCCAGTTTGGGTGTCACCGACCAAAGGCTCGTTACATGGGAAGATTAGAAAGCCTAATGGAATTGAGGAATAAATACCTCCAAAAATAAATATAAATAAGGCATAGGAGTTAATGTTAAAGAACCCTTAGTCAAATTTCATGGTCAAGAAGGTGCATATGACTCAGGGTAAAGTAATAGACTAGATGAGAAAACAATTTGACTCCTTACTTTGATTGATGACATGTTTTTGAATAGAGACTAAGTTTAGGAATGAAATGTTCTATATTTCTATAACTTATAGATTACTTGAACTCTTACAAATATACTTCAAATATTGTCTTTCTTTTCAAAATACTTTTCGAAAATACTAACATTCTTTCTCTTTCTTTATGGATTTTGTGGGTGCAATCCACTGAAAACCCTCACAAGATAAAACTCGTCCTCTAGGTGTAACCTAGAGGTTTAACGACTTGTTCTACATGCTCGGTGCAATCCAATAACCTACGAAAGTGGTCTAATAATTGATTAGGATTAGTTTTGATGTTTTGCTCGAGGGCGAGCAAAAGATAAGTATGGGGGTGTGGTCGGTAACATATATTGCATATATATTATCACATTACCATGTTTATTATCTATAAATCCTATTAATAAGTCTTATTTTTCTTTATAAAGTACAGACCCATTGCTAAAGAAAAGGGAAGAAAAACAAGCTCAAAAGCCCATCAAATTCTGATTTAATTCAGAATTAATTCGAAATCAGAAGATCAGGGCAGATCATGGCAGATCAGAGAGGTTGAAAACTGGTTAATTTAGTTTTATAAGAATCCAAATTGGTTAGCTTGAGAATCACCAAAGGTCAGATCAGAATCAGAGACAAAAAGCAAATCCAGCCGGACAAAAGGGAGCCAAATCCCACACCATCATGATCTCCACCAAGATGTGGCCATTGGCCACATCCTGGCCACGGATCCACGGCCAAAGCCGCGGATCCGCGGCTTGTTGGTGAAGATAAGGGGAGTGTTTGCTCCCCTTATCTCCTCACTCCTTTCTCTCTGGGTTTTTGCCTATAAAAGGCAGGTTTTGCACTGAAAAGAGGAGCGAAGACTAGGATTAGAATTCTTGTTTATTTTTTAGGATTTTAGGAGTATTGTTAGATAGTTCAGAGAAGTTGTATCTCCTCTTTATTTTTCAGTTTAGACCAGCAAAGAGAGAAGAGTGAAATTGAGAGTGTGATTCATCTTTGAAGTGACAATCAAAGGAGCTTCAACTCGCTTATTCAACTCGACTCAAATTCAGTATGTTTATGTTTGATTTTCATTATCTTGTTTGTTTTTCTTTCATCATGAGTAGTTAAATCATCTTCTGCACTCACTAATTAATCGCTTCTACCTCCTCTCTCTTAATTGATTTTTATGAAAGCAACTCTCTTGAATCATAATAATGCCTAAAGTTAAACTTTTTTTTGAAAGCTCATGAGGATGCTCTTCTTTTAAACTTAGACTTTCAAAGCACAAATATTTTCAAATTATTTTTATTCCATACTTGCTTCTTCGCGCTTGATGGTTTAATATTCTATTTTAATGTTGTGTAAGAAAGACCTTAAGATTTAATTCAAAATCATCTTATTTGTTTCACTTGAACATTAAAAGAAACTAAGGTTTTTGCCTATGATAAAAGTGATGCACCAAAATGTTCTTGAGATAAGTAAGTAGTTGAGTAGAAAATTAGTGAGCCCAGATCTTCTTCCTATTTAAAAACAACCAAATAATTTTCAACACTTTTTAAAGATCACCTTTTTCAAAGCCTTCTCTAAATTTTCAATTTCTCTTTCAATAATTTCCCTTATCTCTATTCTCTTTTCAATTAAAAACAAACACCATTCTTTGCTTTCTAAACAAAAATACCGAAAAACTTTCATCGCATTCCTCCTCGTGGACACGGCCCGTTAGCCCAAGGCTGGACGGTAATTCTTATCACTTTCAAAGTCACGATCAATATATTTGTGATTTTTGATATCTTGATAAAACAAAGTAAAAAAGGAAAGAAAACTCATGGCTACTAACTACTAATTGATCCACTAACATGTTAACCTCTTAGTGATAGTTGCCTCACATGTATCCTTGATCATCACTAGTTCTTGGTTCAAGAGCGTTTCAAAGCATGACCCATACGATAATTTTCACATCTAAGTGATTAGTCACATATATTGCATATACATTATCACCTTACCATACTTTTTAGCTAATAAATCCTTTTAATAAGTCTTCTTCTTCTTGGTTTAATGTAGGCCCAATTGCTAAAAGAAAGGAAAGAGAAACAGGCCCAAAAGCCCACCAAATTCTGATTTAATTCAAAATAAATTCGAAATCAAGGAATCAGGACAAAATCTTGGCATATCAGAGAGGTTGAAAACTGGTTGAGAAGAATTCTCCCTGAATCAAGTGATTGAAGCCAACAATCAAAGGCTGTTTCATCAAATCCTGAAGCTGCAATGAGAAAACCAGCAGAAGATATGGACAAATCATCAAACCGGAGCATTCCACCAATTGGGTGTGGCTACATGGCCACACCAGGGCTGCAGAAACGCGGCCCTAGCCGCATTTCCGCGGCCTTGTTATGTCAGTTGGGGGAGCATTTGCTCCCCCAATCTTCCGGGATCTCCCCCCTCTGGTTTTTCCCTATAAATACCAGTTTCAACAGAGGAAAAAGGAGCGAAGACTAGGATTAGAATTTTGTTTATTTTCTAAGGATTTAGGCTTTTTATTAGATAGTACAAAAGTTGAATTTTTATTTTTCAATTTGTAGTCCAATACCAATACTTGTGAGAGAGAGGAATTGAGTGCTTGTACTTAAAGATTGAAGTGACATCAATACAAGAATCGAGCCACATTTTTTTCACTTGTATTACGGTATGTCATGCATTATTTACTTGCTTTCTTCTTTGTTTTCCATGAGTAGCTAGATCAATTTTCTGGGCTCACTATTGTACCTCTCTTCAATTCTTCTTCTCTTCTGATTTTAATGAAAAAGACCCAATGAATCATTAGCATGCCTTACTTAAAGCCTTTCTTCTTGAAAGTGTTCTTGAAGGCACATGAGGATGGGTTTGGATTTTTAAACTCGTACCTCTTTTAAGAACGTTTCTTGAACTGTTTTTATTTCATACTTGCTTCTTCGCGCTTGATGATTTAACATCCTGTTCAAAACGATTTCTTAAAGAAAAGAGTGAACTCTTCCAACCATCTTATGTGCTTTACTTCAAACTTTCTAAAGTCAATCTTAAGTTTTGCCTATGATCAAGTTGAGGCATTTAGGATTTCAATCGAAGAATAAACAGTTGAGTAGTGAGATAGTGAGCTCAGATCTTCTCCTCTTATATTTAAAACAACCAAACAATTTTCAAAGTTTATATCCACCTTCTCCAAAGTCTTCTCCAAAGTTGCAATTTCTCTTTTAATCATCTCCTTCTTTCCATTCTCTTTTCCATTAAAAAACAAGCACAATTCTTTGTCATTAAACGGAACTCCAAAAAGCTTTCATCGCATTCCTCCTCGTGGACACGACCCGTTAGCCACAGCTACACGGTAAATCTCTTAACTCTTTGGTTGTTCTTAAATTTAGCAATCAATTTTTGGCGCCGTTGCCGGGGAGGGAACGATGTATTTGTCTTTTAACAAGTTTTGTGTGTTGTTTCAGGGACTTGAAGATTCAGATCTAGCATTCAAGCTTTGCAAGAGAAGACTTGCAAATTCTGTGCCCCTACTCTCGAAAGTAGGAAACAGAATTTCAAGAAATTGTGTTGCAAAAACTGAAAATTCCATTGGACTACTAAAACTCTTTTTTACAGGACATATTGCTCGCAAAAAATTAAGTTTTTGTACGTTATATTCTTGCTATTTCTGATATCCACCATCCCTGTTTTAATCCAACATTAATTTGAGTAATTGTTAATTGCTTAAAAAACGTTTAGACTTGCATATCTAGGTATTTGTCTAATTACGTTTATTTTATAATTACTGTTGAAGATAGCTGGAGACAAGGTATGTATGCATAGCATATAGTTTAGGAAACATTCTTGGGTAATATTTACTTTTGAATGCTACTTTTCTATATCTTGCACACTTTGCACGAATCAATTCTAAGGGCAAAACCAAAGTCAAGATAAGATGGGGAAGTCATTACCCTTCCTTAGCCCACAAACCATCTCCAAGCACGCACAACCTAAGCCTAAGTAAAATCTGATAGACGTTGGCCTTAGGGACATCTCGAACTCATTAGGAGATTATCCTAAGGGGGAAGGTCTTGGAATTTGACTCCTGCCAAATCAGTGTCTAGGAAGGGGATTAAGGGCCGAAAGCCCGAAGGTTGGTGGTTACTTAATTAAGGAACGTCTTTGACGGATAACCTGCCACCAATCTTGCCCTGACCTGGCTGATTAGCTTATGGTCAAAATCTACATTATACCTCCAGTGGACAATCAACCAGTTAGGAGTTGTCTAGGTCAAGGTTACCTTAGAATAAGCTTGGTTGTTTTCTTTTCTTGACTATGCAAGTGTGGTCAAGAGACGCTAATTCATCTAGGTTAACTAGAAACACATCACCACCCAAGTTCGAAATAAGACTAGATTCGGTTATGGATCGACCGACATCTTTGCAGGATAGGTTCTATCCCATTAGAACATCACTTCCATCCTGCATCCAACTTCCATCGGTTGGTGAACACAACTTTGAGCTTAAGCCACAGTTCATCAATACACTCCCTAAATTCCATGGCTTAGAGGCCGAAGATGCTTATTTCTTCATAAGAGAATTTAAAGAAGTATGCTTAATGATGAAAATCCCACACCTTGCAGATGATGCTATTAGGTTGAGATTTGTCCCATTTGCTCTTAAGGACTTAGCCAAGAAATGACTCTACAGCTTAACGGCCGGCTCTATCACCTCTTGGGATGGTTTCATCAAGGTCTTCTTGAAGAAATTCTATCCAATCCACAAAACCGCTCTCGTTAGGAAAATATCATGCAGTTCAAGTAAGAACCTAGTGAACCATTTTGGAGGTACTTTGAACGCTTCAAACACCTCCTTGTCCAATGTCCTCATCATGGAATAGAGAAATGACGACAATGCCAAATTCTTTATGACGGTTTAGACTACTCGACCAAGACCCTCTTAGAAAGCATGTGCCAAGGGGGATTCTTGCAGAAGGATGAGTATGAAGGATGGGATTTATATGAGAATCTTGCTGAAAAGACCATCCAATGGGAACCTACTAGTGAAAGCTCTAGAATTCAAACTCTATCTCTTCAAAAGGAGGTCTCCATTCGATTGAATCATCCATAGCTAACGAGGCTAAGTTAGCTAACCTAGCGAGAAGACTGGAAGCACTAGAAACTAAGAAACCAAGTCCAGTCAATCAAGTCAGCCCAAACCAATTTCCAACTCCGGGTTGTACTTACTGTCAGGCCATGAATCATGTATTTGAGGAGTATCCTGTATTTCAAGCTCACCAACACTTTCCTGAACCGATGAATGCGGCCTTTTCAAGGCCGAACAATGATCCTTACGCTCCAACGTACAATCCTGGCTGGAGAAATCACCCAAATTTCTCATGGAGCCAACAAAATAATGACCACCCACGGTCAAACTATGCAAGCCACTTCCATCATTCTAATAATTCTTTCAATCATCAACTCAACTTTTCCAATCACCCTCACAATTCTCCCAACAATTTTGCAAATTATCAACAAAATTTTCCCAACCAAGCTCCACTATCTTCCTTCTAGAATCCTCAACTCGAAAGGAGAATGATTGATTTTGAGAGAAATATGGAAAGGTACATGAAGAACCAAGATTCCCTCATGCAAACAATACAGAGACTAGAGGGTCAAATGAGCCAGTTAGCCAATCCACAACATGAGAGGCAAAAGGGTACCTTGCCCAGTCAACCAATTATGAATCCTAGGAATTCACAACAAGCTCATTTGGTTGAGGATCAATCTCTGAATCAATGTAATGCTGTTCATTCATTGAGGTCGGGAAAGAAAGTTGATAACCAAGTGTCAACACCACCTAATCCTAGTCAGCACAATCACACTTCAGCATCCACCTCATCTAATCCCATTCCTCCTAAATTTGATGAATCTGAAAAAGATAAGTCAACAAGTCATGTGCACCAGCCTATAGCACCATTTCCTAATAGACTGAAAAACAAGCAAAATCCACACATGGATAAGATAATTGAGATCTTTAATCAAGTGAAGATAAATGTGCCACTTCTTGATGCCATCCAACAAGTCCCATCTTATGCTAAGTTTCTTAAGGACATGTGCACCAAGAAGAGAAAGACTAATGTACCTAAAAAGGTCTTCTTAGCCACTAACATTAGTGAGCTACTATCGGGTCTGATCCCTGTTAAGTACAAGGATCCAGATAGTCCAACCATTGCCTGCACAATAGGACAAACTGAGATTAGTCGTGCACTTCTTGACTTGGGAGCAAGTATCAACTTGCTTCCATTCCCAGTTTATCAACAACTTGGGTTGGGCGATCTTAGTCCAACTAGAGTCACTATCCAACTGGCTGACCGTTCAGTAAAAGTCTCAAAAGAAGGGATTAATGATGTTCTTATCCGGGTCGGGGAGTTTATTTACCCTGTCGATTTCATAGTTCTAGAGACACAACCTGTGTCCAACTCCAATCATAGGGCTCAAACTCCTGTTATCCTAGGGCGACCATTCCTTGCTACTGCCAATGCCATCATCAATTATAGGAATGGGTCCATGAGGTTAACTTTGGGGACATGACTAGAGAAGTCAATGTCTTCAACCTTGAAAAATAACCTCGTAAGATAAGAGATCAAACATTTGAGGTAAATTTTGTTGAAAATAATTGTGATGAAGAAGTGAAGATATAGAAGATGAGTCGCTGTTTCTTAGTGAATTACTCAATGAAGGCGATTATCTTGATGAGAAAGCATATGTCGGAGATCCTAATGTTAGAGTACCCTTTAAAAAGGGGAAATTTGATTTGAATATCTTCACTTTCGATGAGCCAACCAATAATGTATCGCATGAGAATATAATTCAAGAACCTCCGATTGACATACTCTTTGAAAACCTTTTCGAAGAAGAACTCATGTGTTTGGATGAACCAACTAGGGATCATTTGGTTAATTATACATTTCTAGGGGAAAGTGTTGACCTAAGCTTTGAGGAGATCTATGAAACTGAGTTAGAATTCCTAGGCATTCATAATGAAAAAGTTCCAACTGAGAATTGTGGTGGTGATAAATTTTGAATAATGATTGTAGCAATATGAGGAAGAACACCTAAAGAAGGTGAGACTGGGGAGGAAGGACGCTAAAATGACAAAACAATTGGCCTCCCCACTATGCCCTATAAAGAGGACCCATTGAAATTATGGGAAGAGAGCTAGAGGGATAAGACCGAAAAAGATCTAGGTGTGGGAGAAACTTGATGTTGTACATATTTCTGTATAATATATGCACCTCTTTTATATTTCATTTCATGCATGTATACATTTCTTTCATACATTGGGGACAATGCATGAGATAAGTGTGGAGGAGGGTTCTAACATGATGACTAATATAACTTGAAAAAAAAAATTGTATATATATATAAAAAAAAACTTTTTGACAGGTAAGAACAATATTTTGATATATTTTTGTAAGAAATTAAGTCAATTTTAAGGAATAGGAAAATCATAATTAGGATTTCTTACACTTGGTCAAAATAAGATGACTTGTTTGATTTTTAGGGTTAGGAAGAAAATTTGTGAAAGTAATTTAGCCTTGATATTTACCTTGATGAAATATGCACACTAAATACACTTACAAACTTAGGGTTTAAAAATAAAGACTCTTATGCCTTATAAAAAAAGTATATATGTATGAAAAAAAGAAAAAGAAAATAATAAACTAATCTAATTAATGATTAGCTAGGTGCTTTGGCCTAAGCAAGCCTTGGTATTTATGCAAAAGATAATTAGATAAGTTTGAAATATATATATATAAATCCTCTGATTAAGCTGGGTATTTGTGCCTCATGAAGCATAAGTATTCACGCCTAAAAGGGGTACATTTTATAAATAAAAATCTTGGTTTCGTGGCCTTGTCTGCTCGAGTGTTTAAGTCCTTAGGGGTGTTTTCTCACCTGGTGCCCTAAAACTGTCCGGTTTGGGTGTCACCGACTGAAGGCTCATTATATGAGCAGATTAGAAAGCCTAATGAAATTGAGGAATAAATTCCACCAAAAATACATATAAATAAGGCATAGGAGTTAATGTTAAAGAACCCTTAGTCAACTTCACAGTCACAATGGTGCATACGACTCAGGGTAAATTAATAGACTAGGTGAGAAAAACAATTTGACTCCTTACTTTGATTGATGACATGTTAAATAGAGACTAAGTTTAGGAATGAAAAATTTGATATTCATATAACTTATAGATTACTTAAACTCTCACGAATATACTTCAAATATTTTCTCTTTTCAAAATGCTTTTCGAAAATACTAACTTTTTTTCTTTCTTTATGGATTTTGTGGGTGCAATCCACTGAAAACCCTCACGAGACAAAACTCGTCCTCTAGGGGTAACTTAGAGGTTTAACAGCTTGTTGCACATGCTCAGTACAATCGAGTTGTTGGCCCAAAGGCCTTCCACTCTAGTTTTGATGATGATTAACTCATGTAGTTATGTGTACTAATTATCTTGTGATGTTTAAGTTTCAGATCATTAATCAAGATATTAGTTGGTGAAAGCTTCCACACATTTTTCACATGTTGATTCAAGAGCCCGAGCGTCAAAGATCATATATAGCACTTGCTCGGTGGATCAAAGAGTTTTGGATTGAGTCGGCTTGGAGATTGCGCTCTACAAGAAGACTTAGGTATCCTAGTTTAGTTTTGTGTTTAGATCCAAATTGTAAAGATTAGAATAGTATGATAATGCTCAAGTTCACAACACACACACGTTTCATGTTTTGAATATTGGTTTTTGGTTTTTCGGTTTTAAGTTTAACCGATCTTGGTTTCATGAATAGATAGATCAAAACAAGTTTACATAGTTTAATGTATATATGATTTGTTCTATATACATGCATGCTTAATTTCCTAGACAAACTTACTTTGATATACCTACTTCATGTGTTTTAGGTTTTGTGTTTTAACAAAACTTATTTTTGGAATTATTGACAAAAACATGGATATATATATATTTCATGTATATAGGATTATATCTATATACATCATGCCTAAATGTTGTTTAAATATCATGTTTTTGTATTTGGAAGAGTTTTGGACAAAATGTATTTTCTATTCAAAAATCCAAGTTTTAGAAAATACAGTTTTTGGTTTATGGTAAAAATGATAAGACACAAAAATAGTTCATATTGATTGATATTTGAGCTAAACTTTTTACCACATGTTTATATATCAATGCAAAATGATAAAACTATTTTTGGTGATTTTTAGAAAAGATAAAAGAATTTTTAAATATGTTTTTATCTAATTTTCTGTTCCAGGCTTCAACCAAGTCGACTAGTAACCTGACTAGTCGACTAGAGCTGAGGTCGGTCGACCGGGCCGGTCGACCGACGTGCACAAAACTGTGCACGTTTGGCAGCTTTGGGACGGTCGACCGGGACGGTCGACCGGGCTGAGAGCAGAGCTCTCTGTTTGTTTGGGTCGACCGGCGACGGTCAAAAATTGATCGTTAGACGGTCGACCGGGCCGGTCGACCGGCAGTGTAATTTTGGCAAAATCTGCTGCCAACGGCTATATTTTTCTGGGGTCTATAAATACCCCATTGGAAAGAGTTTTTCTCTAAAATTTTTGGTGCGAATTTTTCCATACTCTCTGGTGTTTTTGCTGCAATTAAAAGAAGTGTTTGAACTCATATTGAACAATCTATTTGGAGTTTTTGCTAGGGTTTGGAAAATCAAAGAAGAGGGTTTTTGGGAAAAGCTTTTAATTGAACTTTACCATCTTGATTTCTATTGTTTTCCCAAGGATTTTTCTTTGTGATTCTGATTTTCATTCCATTTGTTTTCTCCACACTTGAGCTAAAATCTACTATCTATTCTATAGGTTATTTGTGTGGGAGAAAGAGATTGTTTGTGGTTGCTTGTTGAACCACCAAGTTAAAAACCCAATCTTTGTTTGGCTTTGTGCCTTGGGTTGTATCCCTCAAGTTGTGAGGTGATCCTTGTATTTGCTTTGTGCTAATCCCTCAAGTTGTGAGGTGATTGTTTTGTTGGATTGGAGCTTGCCTCAAGGAGGAGGTTGTGGTTGTAAAGAGAGGAGTTGGGTACTCCTTGTGAGAGTTCTTTGTGGACTAGCTAGTGGATTAGAAATCCTTCGTGTGTCGAAGGCGGGGATGTAGAGCTGGGTGCTCGAACCTCGAAACATATCTTGTTGTTTGCGCTTGATCCATTGACTCTCTCTCTATCTCTCTCTTTACTTTGTGCCTTGCAACTATTCATATTGTGTATTCATTTTTGCTTGGCTTGGTTGTGTGTGAATCATTTGTTGATCACACTTGAGTGTAATTTGCATTAAGTTTTTAAATTCCGCATTTAGTACTTAGATTAGCCTTATCACCTATTCACCCCCCCTCTAGGTGACTTTTCACGAGTGACCTGCGAAAGTGGTCTAATAATTAATTAGAATTAGTCTAATGTTTTGCTCGAGGGCGAGCAAAAGATAAGTGTGGGGGTGTGATTAGTCACATATATTGCATATACATTATCACCTTACCATACTTTTTAGCTAATAAATCCTATTAATAAGTCTTCTTCTTCTTGGTTTAATGTAGGCCCAATTGCTAAAAGAAAGGAAAGAGAAACAAGTCCAAAAGCCCACCAAATTCTGATTTAATTCAGAATAAATTCGAAATCAAGGAATCAGGGCAAAATCTTGGCATATCAGAGAGGTTGAAAACTGGTTAAGAAGAATCCTCCCTGAATCAAGCGGTTGAAGCCAACAATCAAAGGCTGTTTCGTCAAATCCTGAAGCTGCAATGAGAAAACCAGCAGAAGATATGGGCAAATCATCAAACCGGAGCATTCCACCAATTGGGTGTGGCCACATGGCCACACTAGAGCTGCGTTTCCACGGCCTTGTTATGTCAGTTGGGGGAGCGTTTGCTCCCCCAATCTTCCCGGGATCTCCCCCTCTGGTTTTTCCCTATAAATACCAGTTTCAACAGAGGAAAAAGGAGCGAAGTCTAGGATTAGAATTTTTGTTTATTTTCTAAGGATTTAGGCTCTTTGTTAGATAGTACAAAAGTTGTTTTTTGTTTTTTAATTTGTAGTCCAGTACCAATACTTGTGAGAGAGAGAATTTAAGTGCTTGTACTTGAAGATTGAAGTGACATCAATACAAGAATCGAGCCACATTTTCTTCCACTTGTATTACGGTATGTCATGCATTATTTACTTGCTTTCTTCTTTGTTTTTCATGAGTAACTAGATCAGTTTTCTGGGCTCACTATTGTACCTCTCTTCAATTCTTCTTCTCTTCTGATTTTAATGAAAAAGACCCAATGAATCATTTGCATGCCTTACTTAAAGCCTTTCTTCTTGAAAGTGTTCTTGAAGGCACATGAGGATGGGTTTGAATTTTTAAACTCGTACTTCTTTTAAGAACGTTTCTTGAACTGTTTTTATTTCATACTTGCTTCTTCATGATTGATGATTTAACATCCTATTCAAAATGATTTCTTAAAGAAAAGAGTGAACTCTTCCAACCATCTTATGTGCTTTACTTCAAACTTTCTAAAGTCAATCTTAAGTTTTGCCTATGATCAAGTTGAGGCATTTAGGATTTCAATAGAAGAATGAACAGTTGAGTAGTGAGATAGTGAGCCCAGATCTTCTCCTCTTATATTTAAAACAAACCAAACAATTTTCAAAGTTTATTTTCACCTTCTCCAAAGTCTTCTCCAAAGTTACAATTTCTCTTTTAATCATCTCCTTCTTTCCATTCTCTTTTCCATTAAAAAACAAGCACAATTCTTTGTCATTAAACGGAACACCGAAAAGCTTTCATCGCATTCCTTCTCGTGGACACGACTCGTTAGCCACAGCTACACGGTAAATCTCTTAACTCTTTGGTTGTTCTTAAATTTAGCAATCACTAAACTCAATAAAAACAAGTGCAAGGTACACTTAGACCATCAAAACTAAACAAGAGCATGTATGGAATAAAGTAATGTTAGCTTATTAGAGAGTTAAGATATTAGAGTGTTAGAATCTATCATCATGAGCCATCAATGGCTCTTGCAAGAGCAAGGCCAAGTAGAGGCTATTAGATTGATGTGGATTATCAAGTAAGAATTAGTAAGTAAGTGGTTAGTAGTTAGTTACCATGAGAGAAAATTAGCTAAACATGTAAAAGGAGTTAGAGAAGAAAACAAAGAGAGGTAAAGAGAGAACCTTTCATAACTTGTCACCTTCTATTACAAGCACTCTTATTTTCCAACCATGTACCACTCTCTCTCCTATTGCAAGATCTACAGGAAATGGAAAATACAAAGGAGGAGGAAGAAGAAGAACTAAACTAAACTACCCTAAACTACAACAAGGGAAAAACCCTAAAAATAACCTAAAAATACTTCAAAACTCCTCAAAACTTCTCCTTCCTAGTGCTTTGAAAATCCCAGAGTATTTATAGGCAAAACTAGGCACCGTGGTATAGGTACGGAGCCGCGCGTCAAATCTTGGCGCGCGGCTCCACACCAGAGCCGCATTTCCGCAGCTGTACTAGGGCGGCGCGCATAGCGCCGCCTACTGCGCACTGCCTGCTTGTCCCCCCTGTCGGTTGCATGTCCCGGTTTCTGATTTTGGGTCCCTGATTTTGACAAAACTACCCTCCAAGGTCAATGGCTATCTTTATAGGCTTTTAATCACCAATTAAATGGTGATTTTGGGTCTTCTTCTTCATTTCATGCCATGGACCTAGAAACATACAAGAGAGGTATTATTATCAGAATTTAATATTAAATAAATGTGAAGGTGTGGTATGAAATATGCAGTTTTAGAGACTAATCACTAGACCTGGGCTGTGCTCCGGTTGCTCGACAGTCAAGTGAGAGGAGGAGGAGAAGGCCATGCTTGCGCATAGTGGTGCGCGTATGCAAGGAAGGAGAGGAAGGAGGAGTGTTGCACGGGGTGCTGCCGAGTGGGGGATTCAGCCAACTTGGCTATGCTCGGGACTTCCATGAAGAGCCTGCTGCAGCTGCCATGGGGTGTGATCTCGGCTGTGGGGTGTGGATGATGCTGGCCGTGTGAGTTGGTAGCAAGGCCTGGGGGTGCCGTGGGTTACGGGGTGTGTGTGGGGAAAGAAAGAGAAAGGTTAAGATGGGATTAGGTTGGGATTATGGATAAGATCAAGGTGATTTGCTAGTTAGGATTTGATTTAGTTGTTAGGATTAAGGATTTGGGTTGTTAGGATTGTGGGCTTTTGGGCTGAGGATTCTTGTGTTGGGCTTTAGAATTTAATAGGAAATTCAAAGGAAAATGAAGAGGAGTGGGCTGGGTTTTGATTTGGTTGGGCTAAAAAAAGTAATAGAAGAAAGAAACGAGAGAGATAGATTTAGGCCAAGGGAAAAATGAAATAATAATAGTAATCAATAATATTTAGAATTTATTCATAACAATAATTTATAATTAATAACAATTACGTGTTAATCACACTAGATAACAAATAATAATTACTACAAGATATATATCTATACGCATATAAAAAAACTATTGTTTACTATTAAATCTGGTATTATAAAAATATGGATATTACATTAACAAATCATGCAACCTCAACACTAGCTCGAAAAACATCAATAACCTCCTGCAAGTTCCCCCTCTGCATCTAGTAATGAAATACCAATACTAGTGCCAAGTTGATAGCTTATTCTCGCAGCAACCTCCATAGCAATTGAGCATCATATGTTGAATCATTTGATTCTTTCCGACAATTAGACCATTTTATTCCTCGCCTCTGGACACACCAACTCTACCTCCTATGCATGGGCTTCTCTCAGTTTCTGAAAGCTTTATACTATCCTATGAAAATCTTCTTCATTGGAAATGGATTGGGCAAAGCATCATAACAATTGATGCGATGAAATTACATGAAAAAAAGAATAACCTCACAACAACATTACGAAGAATGTAGAAAAGTGAAACATAACTTTAATACAATAGATGCTACCTTCAACTCTATGCCTCAAATGATCTCCCTCAGAATAAGGTCAGTAGAGCTGGTTGCATCCTTTTGTTTCTTCCTCTTCCCCTTCCCATCAGCAGGGGATTGGGTTGGAGCTTCTTATTTACAAGTGGGCATTCTATATGAATTTTCTGCACCTGAGAACCTCTCGAGCACCTCTTGATGCATTTGGCGAGCTTCTATCACCAGTTGAAGCAATTTTCCTCTTACATACCCTCTATTAAAGGTGCATTGTCGTCAGGAATAATAACCTTAGATTTACAAAAGATTTTCTTTGCACCTTCTTCTGAAGGACTTGGTGCAGCCAATTCTTTAAGAAAAGAATGTATAATACATTCTTCGAGAAAGAAAGAGCTACTTCTGAAGTCTAAAAAATTTAGTTTCCCAGCATACGATAACAACAAAACTTAATCTCAATTTCCTTCATCATCACCAGGATATAATGCTTCTAGTTGCTTCTGAATGCCAGAGGGCATTGCAGGAGACCTGATCACAGGAAGTGCCCATTCCTTTTCAATCGCAATGCTCACGTTATGGCCACATAGCTTTTCCAAGCCTCTATAACTTTATTTGGTTTAAAGCATCTTTGAATAGAGGCGTGTTTTTCATAGAGGATTTGATGTAAAAACTAGTAAAGGACGACGCCATACCAGATTTCTCTTTCAATTTTGAAACCATTAAAATCTGTGAAAATAGATCGGGGGAAGCAGATACCTTGACTTTGTGGCATACATGAACAAAACACACGAGGAAACTCCACGTGATTGGATGAAGTTGTACATGACAAATGTTGAATGAGTTGAATAAAATGAGCAAATTAGGGCAAAAATAGCAGGTGGAGCCCTAATCTAAACAACTCTACTGGAATAATTAAGTGATCAACTCGAGATTCCTCTACATCAACCAAATTTTCCAAGACGCTCTCAAATTCAATTGAAGCTGCTATGACAAATCGCTTCCTGAGGTCCTCTAACTCTAGCTCAGGCATAGGGGTCGCTTGATCCAATTAAGATTCATGAAAGGGATCGACAGTGGGAGATCTAGATAATGCCATTGGAGAAGAATAAATATCAAAGTGATCAACAATTCAATAGTAAATTGGCAAAGGTTGTGGTAGAATTCGATGACATGAAGGAAAACTAGGGAGTTTTTTAAATTTGAGCGGCGCTATTTCAAGCAGGATGCTAAAGGGACCTTGATAAGCAATACCTCAATTACTGCATCAGCTACTAGGGTTTTCTAGGGAACCACATATAAATTATTTTGAGGCATGCGCTCGAACTTGTTGCTAGAATTGTCTTACTTTCTTGCTCGATGTGTTAGAGAAAGAAAGTGGGGACAAATACAAGTTTGAAGAGCATGCTCAAAATCAAAATGTGGGTTCGACCACATAAGGTTTCGAGCACACACCCGGCTCAACTAATGCCAGTCTTTGCTAGCATTGCAATCTTCCCCTGCAAGACAACCATCTGCCCAATCCAATGCCAATAAATAGGAGGTCCCCTCGACTACGCAACTTATTCTCTCCATCTCATACAATCCTTTTCTCTAAAAAGTGGAGACCGACTTGAGTGTCAGAGGGGATCGCGGAGCAATCTGACCCCTTGTTGATAGTATTCTGTTTTGCAGAGTCTTGAATCAGGACAATGTGAAGTTGAGATCGTATCACGCCCAAAACCCATCATAAATAAGGTAATGGTCAAATTCTCACCCACGCCTGGATCAAAACACGTATCTTTCGCCATCAAAATCTCCTGAAGGCACTCACAAGGAAAATCATCCGAGCGATTCCCCGAAGAGAAGCATCTGAAATACTCCCGAGACCATTTCCTTCTCCAGACGGAATTGATTGTCCCAAGGGTGTTCATCCTCCCGAAATCAGTTCTCCTGACTGATCAAGACAACCTCAGTAAACAACTCTATGAAATTCACCTACTCCTATTGAGTCAGATATGCTGCCAGGCCATTTCATGTTTCAAACGTTGCAACAACTCCTACTTCAGTGCAAACTGTTACATAAGATAGAGGAATTACTCCCTCAATCATGGGCAAAACCCAGACTGTTATGAAGAAATCACAACGTGCAGATCATGTGGTTATTCAAATCCACATGACCACACTCTAAATGAAGATTTCCCAAGTATAAATACACCAGGATACCCTTTGAAAAGGGGAAAAAAAGAAAAGAGACAAAAAAGAATCAACGAAGGATTTTAGATTTTCAGCTACACAAATAGAGTTTTTACCTTTGTGGAATCAACTGTAGTCATTGAAAAATAGTGAATTCTCCCTCTTCTCCTCGTGATTTTCCCAAACTGGGTTTCCACGTAAAACTTGTATCTTTGCGATTGATTTTGTGATTCTCTCTTAGATCTATGTTAAGATTTGACGTGTAGATAAATTCTTACTGGAAATTTACTCCTATATTTTTGGTGCTTTCATTGAGAGCTGAGTCCTCACGCTCAAGATCTCTCCCTCTTCAATCTTTCTCAAATAGCTTCGTCTTGGCCAACAATGGCCCCATGCAAGAAAATTACTGGTGGCACAACTTCCAAGGACAAGGCTGAAGCTACCACCGAAGGCACAACCTCCAAATGAATCAACAATTAGCTGCCAGTGAAGAGCACTGCCTCCGCCATATCACAGGAACTGTCTATTGACACTTGGCCTTCTCAACAGCAAGAAGATCAATTGTTTCAGATGTTCCGCAAAATGAAAGAGCAAATGAAGGAACAACAACATAAGTCAAATTGTGAACGAGAGTAAATGATCCTCGACCATGACAATATCCTTCACAAACAGAAAGAGCTGAAGCAACTTAATCAATAGCTCCAGGCCCAAGTCACCGCCCTTTAGAACAACTCCACATGGGTGGAGAGCGATGCCAAGAACAGTTGGTCCCAAGATCTTCATGTCCTCAACGAGCTGTTCCAGAAGCAGATCATGGAGGCCAAGCTTCCTTAGTACTTAATTCTGACTACTCGCCTTCATGACTCCGCACTTTTCGAAGACATCTAAGGATGTGACCTTCTGAAGAAGTTCATGACTCTTACCTCGATAGCTACACTAGAGCGAGTGATCCAGTATAGTACATCCATCATTTTCAAGATAAGATAATGCTCTAATCCCAGAATGACCTAGTAATATGCCTTACATTCCCTTCTAGTCTTAGAGGTGCAACATCGAAGTGGTTCTACTCCCCACCACCCCACTTTCTCCACAACTTCTCGGACATCACCAAGGCCTTCCTCACACAATGCTACTAGCTAAGAAGACAAGAGGAGTAGCCACCACCTTCTCTCCATCAAAATGAGGAAAGTAGATAGCCTCAAATCTTATATCAACTTCTTTCAAAGCCAGCTCATCAAGGTCTCCAACTGCGGAGAGGAATTATCTACACTGGCGTTTATTAGCAAGTTACATGTCACTTACCTTTTATACAAGCATCTCCTGAAGCAAAATATTGCCAAAATGAGTGAAGCTCTTTCTCGGGCTCAGCCATATATCCAACTGGAGAAGGAAATAACGGCTTCCTCCAATCCTTTAGCAAGGTTTAGAGAGAATGGAACAAAATCAGAGTCCGCCCGTGAAGTTCCTGATCATGCTCCTGATCGGCATAGGGGGCTGAAAAGTCACCTAGAGGGGGGGTGAATAGGTGACAATGCTAATCTATGAACTAAATGTGGAATTTAAAAACTTAATGCAAATTTACACTCAAGTGCTATCAACAAGTGATGCACACAACCAAGCCAAGCAAATATGAATGAGCAATGTAAATAAATGCAAGGCACAAAGTAAAGAGAGAGTAGAGAGAGAGCCAATGGATCAAGCGCAAACACAAAGATATGTTATCGAGGTTCGAGCACCCAGCTCTACATCCCCGCCTTCGACACACGAAGGATTTCCACTAGCTCGTCCACCTAGGACCCTTTACAAGGAGTACCCAACTCCTCTCTTTACAACCTCCTCCCTGAGGCACAAATCCAAGCCAACCAACACAACCTCCTCCTTGAGGCAAACTCCAACAATCACAACCTCCTCCTTGAGGTAACTTTTCAAACCAATATAACAAACTCCCAATCACCAACCAATACAAGGATCACCTCTCAACTAGAGGGATACAACCCAAAGCACAAAGCTAAGAAAAGATTGGGTTACAACTTGGTGGTCACAACAACAACCACAAACAACTTCTTCTTCCACACAAATAACCTATAGATATAGATAGTAGATTTTTGCTCAAGTGTGGAGAAAACCAAAGGAATGGAAATCAGAAATCACAAAGAAAATCCTTGGGAAAAATCAAGAAATCAAGATAGAATAGTTCAATCAAAATTCTTTCCCAAAAACCCTTTCTTTGATTTTCCAAACCCTAATGAAAACACCAAATGGATTGTTCAATTCAAGCTCAAAAACTTCTTTTGATTGCTTTGAAAACACTAGAGAATCAGCAAAAATTCGCACAAAAAATCTTAGAGAAAAACTCTTGCAAATGGGGTATTTATAGGCAATTATCAGAAAATAGCCGTTGACAGAAATTTAGCCAGAATTGCCCTGCCGGTCGACAGGCCGGTCGACCGTGCAACGGTCAAATTTTGAACCGTTTGCACTACCGGTCGACCGCCCCGGTCGACCGAAAAATCCAGAGAGCAGACTATTCTGCTCCGGTCGACCGTCCCGGTCGACCGCTGACTGTGCCAGAAACGTGCACAGGTTTGTGCACGTCGGTCGACCCTGACGGCCGACCGGCTACGTGGTGCGGTCGACCGTTTCGGTCGACCGACCCAGCCTGGCAGGCAAAAAACAGGTCAGAAAACTGAGGTAAAAATAATCCAATAAATTCTAATAAATTACTAAAAATCCCCAAAAATAGTTTTGACAATTTGCATTGATATACAAACATGTGATAAAAGATTTGACTCAAATATCAAGCAATTAAAACCATTTTTATGTCTTTTCATTTTTACCAAAAACCAAACCATGTATTTTCTAAAACTTGGATTCTTGAATGGAAAATACATTTTGTCCAAAACTCTTTCAAGTACAAAAACATGATATTAAACAACATTAAGGCATGATGCAAATGGATAGAAATCCAATATACATGAAACAAATATATATCATAGTTTTTGTCTTTAATTTCCAAAAATAAGTTTTGTCAAAACACAAAACCTAAAACACATGAATAGGTATATCAAATTAAGTTTGTCTAAGTCTTTGAAGCATGCATGTATATAGAACAAATCTAATATACAATAAACCATGTAAACTTGTTTTGATCTATCTATTCATGAAAACCAAGATCGGTTAAACCTAAAACCGAAAACCGAAAATCAATATTCAAAACATGAAACGTGTGTGTGTTGTGAACTTGAGCATTATCATACTATTCTAATCTTTACAATTAGGTTCTAAACACAAACTAAAACTATGGATACCTAAGTCTTCTTGTAGAGCGCAATCTCCAAGCTAGAGCGCAATCTCCAAGTCGGCTCGATCCAAAAACTCTTGATTCACCGAGCAAGTGCAATGTATGATCTTTGATGCGCGGGTTCTTGAATCAACATGTGCAAGCTTCCAATTCATCTTGTTGAAGCTAAACACCAACTAATATCTTGATTAATAATCTGAAACTAAAATCACAAGATAATTAGTACACATAACTACATGAGTTAATCATCATCAAAACTAGAGTGAAAGGCCTTTGGGCCAACAGGGGCAGCCTCCTTACAAGAAGCAGGCGCTCTCCATAATGTCATCAAGACTAATCCAGAGCCACAGATCTATAAAATACTTCACTCCATTAAGCCTCAAGATAGATGAGGTTTTCAACACCTTCAAAGATCAACCAAGGTCAGATGCCCGGAGCCAGTTCAGCCCAATCCATCACTGCCTGGGTCGGAGGAGTACTACTCGTTTCACGATTGTAAGGGGCACCAAACCATGCATTACTGGGCCCTACGAAGATATTTGGAAGAGCTCATCCAGCAGGGCTTTCTCAAGGAGTACGTCCTCACTCTCGAGGAAATTTCTCAGAAGTCGAACGCCCTATCTTCCCAAGAGTAGAATGCGATCACCTAGTACAGGACGATCAATTAAACTGCCAGGCTCCCATTCAAAAGGTGCACTCCCTTCCAAACCCTCTCATTATATTGCATTTTGAGAATAAATATTGTTCCATGATTTACAATTTGTAGATATAACCATCCAGCCTATGCCCCGATGATGGGATTTCTCCCGCTCAGAGGCAGCTACGATAACACCCTGATGACTCGGTGGCAGATTGGCGATCTCCGTTGATGGGATATGCCTCCACTCAAATAATCGCGTATGTATATTCCTAGATGGAATGTGCCCCCACGTAGAAGTGTTAATGCAGACACCAACGTCCATCCATACATATGCCCCGATGATGGGATTTCCCCACTCGGTGGCGAATTGGCGATATTTTGCTGATGGGATTTCCCTCATTCAAAAGATCGTGTATGTATGCTCCTAGAGGGATGTGCCCCCGCATGAAAATGTTAACACAGACATGCCTACGAGTTTTTCTCGATCATCCTATGGGAGGCTAAACCCTTCGTTGTGGGATTTCCCCCACCTGGAATCTCGCTCTGCTTCAGGAATTTTCCCCTCTTAGAGCAATCGATCTTCTGCTGACGGGATTTCCCCCAGTTAGAAGATTGGGTCTCTATGCTCCTAGACAGGATGTGCCTCAGCGTGGAAGAGTTAACGCAGACATACCTACGGGCTTTTCTCGGTCATCCTACGGGAGTGAAAACCCTCCATTGTGGGATTTTTTTCCCACTCAGAGTCTCGCTCTACTTTAGGGATTTCCTCCTCAGAGCAACCGATCTTCCGCCGATATGATTTTCCCCACTCGGAGGATCGCTTCTATATACTCCTAGATGGGGTGTGCCCCCACATGGCAATGTTAATGCAGACATGCCTACGGGATTTTCTTGATCATCCTACGGGAGTTGAAACCCTCTATTGTAGGATTTTTCCCACTTAAAGTCCTCCACTATGCTGCAGGTATTTCCCCTTCTCAGATCCCATGTCTGTTTCGCTAATGGGATTTTCCCCACTTGAAAAGGCAAGCCTACGAGTTTCCCTCATCGAACCCACAGGTGGATGAGCCCCCGATAGTTTCTCTCTGTCGGGTTCCTTCCATATTCTGATGTTGAGATGTGCCCCCCACTCGGGAGATAACTCTGTTAATGGGATGTTTCCTGCACGAGAGTACAACTCTATTGATGGGCTTGCTCCCACGTTGGAGGTACCAGATAGTCAGGGAGGTAATGGCCCTACTTGGGACAGACGCGTCCAATATGTTACTAGGATTTCCCCCTCTTAGACCATTTTTCTTGCAGGTACTGATCGGTCACCAATATTGCATATTTATCATCACATTCTTATATTATTTTGTTTAATAAACTATGATATTTAATTATCTTTTTATCTAATTATTTGCAGGGCCTTTACTAAATGAAAGAGGAGAGAAAATAAGCCCCAAAGCCCACTGAAATTTAGATTAAATCAAAATCAAGGATGAGGGCAAATGTTTAGCTGAAGATCAGAGCAAATCAGGGAGATAAAACCAAATGAAAACTGGTTAAATTTGAATTTTTATGAATCCATTTCGGTTAGTTGAAGACCAATACTGTTATAGTCAAATCGATAGCTTAAATCGAGAAACCAGATAGATAAACGAATGAAACATCAAATCAAAGACTTGCACCCCCCGGATCTGGCCATCTGGCCACATTCAGGCTGCAAAAAAGCCACAAATGCTGCATTTTCGCGCATTATAGTTGAGTTACAGGGAGCTTTTGCTCTCCTATCTTCGGACGCTCTCCCCCGTTATGTTATTGCTATAAACATCTACAAATTCGGTGGCCAGAGGGGACAATTAGGCAGAGGTAGATTCTTAGGTTAGTTTTCATTCTAGTTTAATTTTTTATTTTTATTTTAATATAATTTTTATTCTTTATAAATATAGGTTAGACTGAGATTCATGTAAGTAAGAGAGAGATTTATGTTGAGAGTGACACCGATATAACCTTCCTTCTTTCTTTCATTGTTTCTTTAAATCATCAAAAGGCACGAATCTTTATGTTCTTTTATGTTTTTGTATTCTTCTTCTTTTTTTTACTTTTCCTATTTTGATACCAATTATAATTCAAGTGAGTCTTATAGTATTGAAAGAGCCTTGCCCTTTTGATTGCCACCGATAGCTCATGACAATGGATTTTATTTTAGTTTGTGTCAAATCATACTTGTCATCTTGATAATGTAATATGGAAGAGATGAGAATCAACTCTTATAGGCTATGCGCTGATCGCCTCCACTTCAAGGTAACATTGTTACCAAAATTTAAGGTAAGCATTTGGCCAAAGGAGTTAAGTATTTCTTTTAGGTTTTCTTCTTTTCTATTAATCTTTTAGTTTAGATCATCACCAATTCTCAACTCTTCACTATTTTCACTTTCTTTGTATAAACCCATTTTTTATTTTCCTCACCTTCTCAATCTACCACTTTTTTCTTAACTTAACAAAAGATTCTTTTTTCTTTTCTTTACATGAAAAAAAGAACTTTTAGCCATCTTTAGTGAACTAAAAGAGAACTTACTAAAAGTTTCCATCGCTAGTCCCTCCTTGTGGATCACGACCCGCATAGCCACTTCCTATTGCGGTAATATTGAGTACCTAGCACTATCTATAATCAATTCTAAAATTTTATATTTTTCTGTGCAGGTCTAAACTCAATCAAATTTTGGTGCTGTTGTCAGAGTGGGATGGTAAGTAACTCTCTTTTTATTTACTTTATTGGTTAAATTTCTTCTCTGTTCTTTGTGTGCAGTGATTGATATCAAGAAAACAAGAGCTACAGTGAACATATAAGTGTCTCTGAACTCTGCTCTAGAAAACAGAGCCCAGAACACCTCAACATTGCCGCGCAAACGTGGCAAAAGCCACGTTCCCACGGCAATCTAAGAGGACTACTCTCATAGCTTTTTTTTGCAGGTTGACTGGACTTCAATGATCTAGCTTCTTCATACTTTAGTTTCTTATTTAATATACTTTGCACATACTTTCTAACTCAACAGTAAATTGCTAATTGTAAATGCTAAAAACAGTTTAGACTTTGCATTAAGGCACGTGTCTATTTCATTACATTTTCTATTTACTGTTTAAGAGTGCTAAAGTCAAGGTACGTGTGCATAGCATATAGTTTAGAAAACATATTTTGAGTGATGTACATTGCTTAAAGTTTTTCTATATACTTGTACACTTGCATGAATACGTTAAGGGCACATCCTTAAACAAGATAAAGTAGGGAAGTCATTACCCTCTCGTAGCCCACAAATAATCTCCTCACTCACAAACCCATGCCTAACTTAAAATTGAGTAGACGTTGGCCCTAGGGACATCTCAGACTCAAATAAGAGATTGACCTTAGGAGAAAGTTGTTAGAATTTGACTCTTGTCAAATTGGTGTCTAGAGTTGGGGATTGAGAGGCGAAACCTCAAAGAACACAAGTTTGGAATAATTACGCTTGATGCTTAGGCACGGATACCTTTCACTAGTCTTGCCCCTACCTGGCGATTAACTTGTGGTCAGATTCTATAATATACCTCCCCTGAACAGTCTAACAAGTTAAGAGTCGTATAGGTCTAAGGTTTACCCTAACTTAGGCTAGATTTTTCTTTGTTTGTTTGTTTGTTTGCTTGCTTGCTTTTTATTTTTATTTTTGACATTTTTGTGATATGATTACAACTATAATTATTCCAATGCATATGGTGATTCATACTTCACACTGATCTCTTTCGACTCGGATACTACCAACCCGACATATTATAACTTTAACCAACAAAGTATGCCGGATTGGTCTTATCCAAATCCATATATGCCCCAGTCCTAATATTATGAACAAGACTGGAACAATCATCATCATTCTTCACAGAGTCAGTAAGGATACAACTCCCCCGAATCATATTATCAACCACCATTCCAACATTCAGCTTCAAATTTTTCTAGTCATGATCAACCCATAGAAGAAAATTCTGAGGTGACTAAGAATATGGAAGCCATGATTGAGTTCCAAGAGCAAAAACTAAAATTGATAGACTCACAAACCCTACAAAGCTTCCAAATCCAAGATCCTTACTCCATTTTTCAAGTCCCGCAATAAGCAGAAGAACCTATGAACTTAGGTTGGAGTACGAAAAACCTAATTCAGTCTGAAAATAATTTTTTCCAATCTATTAATAGGTTACAAGCACAAATGAGTCGTTTGATCAATAGGGTGAAAGAGAGAAATGAGGAAACTTTGCCTAACACATTTTCGATCATTCCCGATTGCCTTAGCCATACCGATAAAAATAAAGAATCATTGTGTCTTGGAGACTCTAACTAGGAGTCATTTCATCACACAAACTTGAACTTGACCAATTTCAAATTTTTAACAAATTGGCAAGTTTTCATTTCAATGAAATTGAACTTAAACATGAATGTGACTCCGACCCACAACATTGTGATTCAATTCCAACTTTTGAGTCTATGTTAACTCAGGTATCCTTACCCAAGTTGGACCCATTTCTGCGCCAATATTGATCCTGTATCCATAGATTTTGAGATTGAACCACCTCTTTTGGATAGTCATATTTCATTGATAGAAAAAGAATGTGAAATTAAATTATTTGATTAGACACAACTCTTGAACCAAAACTGACTCCCGAACCTAAAGTTAATTTTCTCTAGTAATGGTTCCCAAACCTATCACTCTTGAGCTAAGTCAACCATTCTACCAAGTCACTTTCTTTTGTTGGATATTAGTATAGACCATAATAACTCGGTGATGATTTTTCAAGATTGGTTATGTAAAGGGAATAATTTTTATGATAGGATCTTACATGATCCTTTTCATATTGGGGGTTATAAATATGTAAATAGAAAAGCGATAAATAAAGGTGGATTCTGTAAACTATCACATTATCTTGATTGGGCAGCAACGATTGGCCCAATTCGACCACCACCGGAACCACCGCCTTAAGCTAATATTTTCCTTCTCTTTCTTTTTCATGTATTTATGCATTCATTCATGCATTGAGGACAATGCATGAGAAAGGTGTGGGAGAGGGTTCTAACATAACATAGGTTTTCTTGGTTTTCTTTTTATTTAAAAAAATTAACATTTTCTTTACTTTTAAAAATTTTTTGAAAAGAGAAACAATATTTTGTCCTATTTTTTGTAAGAAATTAAGTTAATTTAAGTAATAGGAGAATCATAATTATGATTTCTTATACTTGGTCAAAATAAAATTATTTGTTGATTTCTAGGAGAAGGAAAAAATTTAGAAAAATAATTTAGTCTTGATCTTTACCTTGATGAAATATAGATACTTTATACACTTACACACTTAGGGTTCAAAAACAAAGATTCTTATGCCTTATAAAGAAAAGAAAAAAAGAAAAAGATATATATATATATATATATATATATATAAAATTATCTGATTAAGCTGGGTATTTGTGCCTCCTAAAGCATAAGTATTCATGCCTAAAAGTGATCCATATAATAAATAAAATCCTTAGTTTAGTGGCCTTATTTACTCGAGTCTTTAAGTCCTTGGGGTGTTTTCTCACCCGGTGCTCTAATACCGTCAAGTATGGGTATCACCGATTAAAGGCTTGTTACATGGGCAGATTAGAAAGCCCAATAGAACTAAGGAATAATATCATAAAAAATATAAAAAAATAAGGCATAAGAGTTACAGTTAAAGAATTCCGACTCAAAATTTCATGGTCATGAAAATGCATATAACTTAGGATAAAGTAATAAACTAGATGAGAAATACAGTTTGACTCCTTATCTTGATTGATAACAAGTTTTTGAATAGAGACTAAGTTTAGAAATGAAAATTTTGATTTTCCTATAACTTATAGATTACTTGAACTCTTACAATAGTACTTCAAATATTTTCTCTCTTTTTTCAAAATGCTTTTCGAAAATACTAACACTTTATTTATCTTTCTTTATGGATGTTGTAGGTGTAATCCACTAAAAACCCTCACGAGACAAAACTCATCCTCTAGAGGTAACCTAGAGATTTAACGGCTTGTTGCACATGCTAAGTGCAATCTTGATTCCTACGAAAATAGATAGTTTAGTTTTGCTTGACGACGAGCAAAAGATAGGTGTGAGGGTGTGATCAGTCACAAATATTGCATATTTATCATCACATTCCCATATTATTTTGTTCAATAAACTCTGCTATTTAATTATCTTTTTGTCTAATTATTTGCAAAGCCTTTACTAAATAAAAGAGGAGAGAAAATGAGCCCAAAAGCCCACTGAAATTCAGATTAAATTAAAATCAAGGATGAGGGTAAATGTTTAGCTGAAGATCAGAGAAAATCAAGGAGATAATATTAAATGAAAACTAGTTAAATTCAAATTTTTATGAATTTATTACGGTTAGCTAAAGATCAACACTGATATCGTCAAATCCGTAGCTTAAATCGAGAAATCAGATAGATAAATGGATGAAACATCAAACTAGGGACCTGCAACCCCCAGTTCTGGCCATCTGGCCACATCCAGGCCGTGAAAATGCCGCAAATGCTGCATTTTTGCCGCATTACAATTGAGATACGGGGAGCGCTTGCCCCCTATCTTCAAACACTCTCCCCCGTTACATTTTTGTTATAAATATCAGCAAATTTGGAGGCCAAAGGGGACAATTAGGCAGAGATAGATTCTTAGGTTAGTTTTCATTCTAGTTTAGTTTTTTATTTTTATCTTAATGTAATTTTTATTCTTTGTAAACATAGATTAGATTGAGATTCATGTAAGAGAGAGAGAGTGTGTGTGAGAGATTTAAGTTGAGAGTAACACTGATGTAACCTTCCTCCTTTCTTTCATCATTTCTCTATGTAATCAAAACGTACGGATTTTTATGTTCTTTGTTTTCATGTTATTCTTCTTCTTTTTACTTTTTCTCTTTTGATATCAATTGCAATCCAAGTGAGTGTTATAGCATCGAAAGAGTCTTGCCCTTGCGAGTGCCACCAATAGCTCATGACGATGGATTTTAGTCTCAATCTGTATTATTTCATACTTGTGTCATCTTGATGATGTAATATGGAAGAGATGAGAATTAACTCTTATGGACTATGTGTTGATCGCCTTCACTTCAAGGTAACATCGTCACCAAAGATTCAAGGCAAGCATTTGGCCAAAGGAGGTAAGTATTTCTTATAGGTTTTCTTCTTTTCTTTTAATCTTTTAGTTTAGATCATCACCAACTCTCAACTCTCAACTATTTTCACTTTTTTGTATAAACTCATTTTCTATTTTCTCCACCTTCTCAATCTATCACTTTTTTCTTAACTTAACAAAAGATTTTTTTCTTTTCTTTACAAGAACAAAAGAAGAACTTTTAACCATCTCTGATGAACTAAAAGAGAACTTACTAAAGGCTTATATCGCTAGTTCCTTCATTGTGGATCACGACGCGCATAGCCACTTGCTATCGCGGTAGTATTGAATACCTAGCACTATCTATTATCAATTCTGAAATTCTGTATTTTTCTGTGCAGGTCTAAACTCAATCAGGTACCATCGGACTATGGCTATACACAGCATCAGGTATAATCATGAGGGTTTCCATGTTGGGATATTCCCTTCGATGTACCGATTCTGCGTGATCATACGTCCAATAATTTTTTTTAAGATATTACTGAAAATCACCTAGGGGGTGAATAGGTGATAATGCTAATCAATGCACAATTAAAAATTTATGATGCAACAATCACCCAAGATAAGTGAATATAGCAATGAATGTAGAGAGCAAGTAATAAGAGCAATGAAAGTAGAGAAAGAAATAAGAGCAAGTAAACCAAACGCAAACACCGAGAATTTTTTCGAGGTTCGAGCACCCAGCTCTACATCCCCGCCTTCACCCAGAAGGATTTCTAACCACTATAACTTCACAAAGAGTTACAATCACACCGGAGTACCCAACTCCACAATCTCAAGTACAAGTTCTCTCTTAGTGATCAAAAGACCACAAACTCTCTTTTGAAAAGTTCTCTTCCCTTACAAAATTCTTGTAGAACAATGAGTAGGATTGAAGCTATAGTATTGTAAGTGGGAAAAAGAAAATGAATTGAGAGAGTTTTGAAAACCAAAATCTTTAGAGAATGAGAGAGATTTTTCAGCACAAAAACTAAGAAGAAAACTCTTTTGAAAGTTCTTTAAACTTGAAACTTTTTGCAATTAATTATTGTGAAGAAACCTCTCCCTAATCACCCCTATTTATAGGAGAGGGCTAGGGATTAAGGAGTAAACCCACTTAATGCTAATTAGAAAGTATTAGGTTCAGAAAATATCATTTAAACACTTTTAGGAAAGAAAAAGACAAAAATAAAACAAGTTTAAAAAGTAGCCGTTACTGTTGAAACGACTCTCTCGGTCGACCGGTCGGTCGACCGGGGCTCAAATAAAATAACCGTTGCGGGCTTCCGGTCGACCGCCCGGTCGACTGGGCAGAAACAGAGAGCAACTGTACTTCAGTCAGTTGACCGGTCGGTCGACCAAAGGGCTTCGGTCGACCGCTCGGTCGACCGTGAAACGTGCACACGGATACGCATCAAACTGCCAGAAGTTCGGTCGACTGGGTCGGTCGACCGATATGACCTGACTTAGTATAGGTCGACCGACCGGTCGACCGGCTCAGGCCAAAAAATGAAACTGTAACAGAATTTTGAGGAGTTTTGAAATTTTAACAAAATAGTTTTGATTAGAGATATATATAAAACATAAAATTGAGTTTGTAATAAAAAAGCTTTGTATTAAAATATTTTGTATATATTTATAGGGAATATTTCTAGGAAAGACATGTGCGCAAAAACGTGTGTGTTGGAATATAGAGCTTCAAACCTATTCACTATTCTTTAACAAAACTACAAAACTAAAAACAAATCTAATGAAGTCTTCTTGAGCAATCTTGAAGTCTTGAGCCATGCAAAGCCTAGCTAGAGCCTTCTCTTCTATGTTCCTTCCTTGATGTGCCATAAACCTTCTTTGCTCCATGAACCTAGAATTTCTTGCAAAAGCTAAGCAATGGCCTCCAAATATGGTACTAACCTGAAACTTATCTTGAACAAACTTATTAGTACCAAATAGGCTCTTATTTGTTTTGTTATCATCAAAACTCTAAACAATTGGAGAGTGTAACCTTTTGGGCCAACAATCTCTCCCTTTTTGATGATGACAAAACAAATGAGCTATGAGAAAAAATATAGGGGAGGTGAAAGCTCCCCCTCAAATTATGCTATACAAGACAAATAAAAACAATTTAAATGGCAAGCAAAAGCCATGAGACTCAAAACCATGAGGTATAAAATACTTGCAAAACACTTAAACTCAAATACAAGAAATCATAAAAACACTTCACTTTGCAAGAATCAAACTCAAAAACATATATAAACTCATATGGAACCAAAACCATATGAACTCATATTTCCATACTTATATTTCCATATATAAACTCATTCTCCCCCTTTTGTCATACATCAAAAAGGGTTAAGAAAACATTTTTATTCAATAACACAAACATTAAGTTCACCACAAATAAAGGAAAATCTAGCAAAATCAAGTGGTTTAGTGAAAATATCGGCAAGTTGCAAATCCGTGGAAACATACTCAATATCTATATCACCTTTCTCAAAAAGATCTCTAAGAAAGTGATATCTAATCTCAATGTGTTTGGTCTTACTATGTTGATTTGCATTCTTAGTCATATGTACAGTACTAGTATTATCACAAAATATTTTTATATGGTTATAATGTAAATCATAATCAAGGAGAGTATGTTTCATCCAAAGGACTTGTGCACAACAAGCCCCCGCCGCAACATACTCCGCCTCGGTGGTTGAGAGAGCTACGGAGTTTTGTTTCCTAGAGGACCATGAAACAAGACAATTACCAAGAAATTGACATGTCCCACTAGTACTCTTTCTATCTACTCTACAACCCACATAGTCGGCATCCGAATAACTCGTCATTGAGAAATCTCTGATTTTCGGATACCATAGACCCATTCCAATTGTGCCCTTAATATAACGAATGATGCGTTTTACCGCAATAAGATGGGACTCTTTAGGACACGATTGGAATCTAGCACAAAGACACACACTAAACATGATGTCCGGCCTACTTGCCGTCAAATACAACAAACTTCCTATCATGCTTCTATATAACTTAATATCAACACATTTACCTTGGTCATCCTTATCAAGTTTGGTTGTAGTTGCCATGGGAGTGTTGCAAACTTTTGAGCCTTCAAGTCCAAACTTCTTTACGAGTTCTTTTGCATACTTGGCTTGACATATGAAATTCTCATCTTGCAATTGCTTGATTTGTAGTCCAAGAAAGAAATTCAATTCACCCATGGAAGACATTTCAAATTCACATTGCATAACCTTTTCAAATTCCTTGCATAAAAACTCATTAGTAGAACCAAAAATTATATCATCCATGTTCGCATTCGAAATTCATGAAAAACTCCATCGTTGTTGAATCACGTACAAGTTATAAAACCTAAACTTACTAAAATCTTTTTAGCAAAGTGTGTAGTGGCAAGTATAGGATCGAATCCACAGAGACTTGTTCTTGAAATTTTAGTTATTAAAAATCTCAATTTTATCTTATTCTAGTTGAGAAATCCCTTGAATGAAGGTTGGAATTTTGTTTTTTTTAAATAAATAAATAAATAAAGATCTTGTAGAAGAAAGCAAAAGAAAAATAAAAATATGAAGAAAGCAAAAGAAGAAGGAAATACTAACCTTTTTGCGAAGATTTGAATACCCAAAATAAGAAGGAAAACAAAAGAAATTAAAAGATTGGTACGAAGGGAAGAGAAAGATGAACTAGTGAACTTATTTCTTGTTGTCGCCTTGTTGTCTCCCTCCTCCAAGCAATGCTGAAAACAAAAGAAGTTAATAAAAGAAAAGAGATGACTTCATGAAATAAAATATGAAAGAAAAGAATAGCAATAAAAATAAAGAGAAAATTAAAGAAAAACTTAGACTGAACGCCGCAAGATTGTGAAGAAGAATTCTGAATTTTATTCCATAAGTATCAAATACAAAGCTCTTGACCTCTCCAACTCGCATTACAACGCTCAAAACTTTCTTTTTCTTGCTTTTTAGCCCTCTCGTTGCCTCTCATCTCTCAATGAATACAGGTATTTATAGGAAAAATAATGATAAGGGAGAGTGTAGGGAGATAGGAAGAGTTGGCTATTTTTGAATTTCAATCTTCCCCTTATCTCCATACTGGATTTATCCAGAATTCTATTCTGCAGCTTGATGATGTGTTGATGCTGAATATTGCTTAATAGATGATAGAATTCGAAACAGTGATCAACATAAAAGTTGTAGCCCTTTGAATCTTCTTTCTGGATCATCTTGAATCATCAGATTTGAGATTCGGTAGCAAAAGATATGATTAAAATGCTAAACTATATCCAGTCTGATTTGCTCTGATCTTCAGCTGAACATTTGCCCCAATCCTTAATTTGTTCTAACTAGATCTGGGATCATCCTCAGCTAACCAAATAGATCCAGTTAAATCTGATTTTAACTGGTATTTATTTGGTTTAATCCTCTTTCTCTTCATTATTATCTTCTGCAAAATAAATATTTAAGACAAGAAAATTAGCAGATTTATTACACGATAAATGTAAGAGTGTAATGAAAAGAATGCAAAATATGTGTACGATCACACCCCCACATCTATCTTTTGCTCGTCCTCGAGCAAAATAACAAAACTAAACCAAAGATTATTAGACCACTTTCGCAAGTCACGCGATTGCACTGAGCTTGTGCAACAAGCCGTTAAACCTCTAGGTTTTCCCTAGAGGAGGAGTTGTAGTCTCCTGAGGGTTTTCAGTGGATTACACCCACAAAATCCATAAAGAAAAGAAATAATTTTGTTAGTATTTTTTGAAAATACATTTTGAAAAGATGAGAAAATATTTGAAGTGTTTTTACAAGTATTAAGGAACTTGTAAGTTATAAGAGTATCGAATTATTCATTCCTAGACTTAGCCTCTATTCAAATATTTGTTATCAATTAAGGTAAGGAATAAATTGAATTCTCATCTAGTCTATTATTTTACCCTAAGTCATATGCACCTTGTGAATATTTTGACTAAGGGTTCTTCAACTCTAACTCTTATGCCTTATTTGTATTATTTGTATATATAAGAGCGGTAATATTCCTTAGCTTTCTTAGGCTTTCTAATTTTCCTATGTAATGAGCCTTAGTCGGTGACTCCCAAGCCGGACGATTTTAGGGCACCGGGTGAGAAAATACCCCAAGGACTTAGGACTCAAGCAAACAAGGCCACAAAACTAAGGATTTATTTGGTGATATGAACCACTTTTAGGCGTGAATAATCATGCTTTATGAGGCACAAAAATCCGGCTTAATCAGAGGATTTTTTTTATATATATATTTATTTTTCAAACTTATTAATCATCTTTCGCATAAATACCAAGGCTTACTTAGGCCAAAGCACCTAGCTAATCAATAATTAGATTTGTTCATCTTTTATAGATATATTTTTTTTCTTTTTTTTCTTTTTTTTTAATAAGGCATAAGAATCTTTGTTTTTGAACCCTAAGTATGTAAGTATATAAAAGATGCATATTTTATCAAGGTAAAAATCAAGACTGGATTACTTTTTCAATTTTTTCTTCCTATACCTAGAAATTAAACAAATATTCTTATTTCAACCAAGTATAAGAAATCCTAATTATGGTTCTCTTATTCCTTAAAATTAACTTAATTTCTCGCAAAAATAAGTCAAAGTATTATTTTTCTTTTCAAAAAGTTTTTTTTAGCAAAGAAATTTTTTTATATATATTTTTATTTTTAATCTTTTTTTTAATTATTATTTTTTTCTTTTCTTTTTTATTTTAAGAAAACCTATGTTAACCCTCCCCCACACTTATCTCATGCATTATCCTCAATGTATGAATTAATGCATAACATGCTACAAATGTAAGAATGTGAAGGGTAGGTAGTACCTGATGAGGACGAGTGGATGTCATTCATCATTGTCTAGTTAAGAGAAAAAAATACAAAAATTATAATACATAAATGGATCCCTAATATATATACAGATCAATCCTGATAAACAGGATCTTCCAGAAGAATTTTCTCCACTTCAGGGCTCAGATCTCACGGTATGGTTTTAAACGATGGCCATTTACTTGAAAAGTTGTACCATCCGTGGTATTGTGGACCTCAACTGCACCATGTGAATGTACCTTATGAACAATGTATGGACCGGTCCAACGAGATTTCAGTTTTCCCAGAAAGAGATGTAGACGGGAATTGTACAGCAAGACTTTTTGTCCTGGTTGAAGTTCCTTCCGAGTTATGATCCTATCATGCATAATCTTCATACGACCCTTGTTCCGTTTTGAACAGTCATATGCATCATTCCTTATCTCTTCAAGCTCATCTAGTTGAAGTTTCCTAGACTCTCCTGCCTTATCTAGATCAAAATTTAGGCGTTTGATTGCCCAGTATGCTTTATGTTCTAACTCGACAGGAAGATGGCAAGCCTTGCCATAAACTAACCTATATGGAGACATTCCAATAGGAGTTTTGAATGCAGTTCTATATGCCCATAAGGCATCAGTCAGGCGAAGAGACCAATCTTTTCTAGTGGTGTTCACAGTTTTCTCTAGAATGGTCTTGATGGCTTGATTGGAAACTTCTACTTGGCCACTAGTCTGTGGATGGTAAGGGGTGGTTACTCTATGATTGATGCAATATTTTCTCATTAAGGCTTCAAATGTATGATTGCAGAAATGTTTTCCACCATCGCTGATGATTGCACGAGGAAAGCCAAAACGAGAGAATACATTCTCTTTCAAGAAGTGTACCACAACTTTGTGGTCATTGGTTTTACATGCTACCGCCTCTATCCATTTAGAGACATAGTCAACTGCTACAAGGATATATTAGTATCCATGGGATATAGGAAAGGGACCCATGAAGTCAATGCCCCAAACATCGAAGATTTCGACAACTAAGATCGGGTTTAACGGCATTTCATTCCGGCGCGCAATCTTCCCTAATCGTTGACAACGATCACATGATTGACAATAGACATGAGCGTCACGAAATAGAGTTGGCCAATAAAAACCACATTGCAAAATTTTTGCAGCAGTTTTCTTCCCACTAAAATGACCTCCACAGGCTTGGTCATGGCAAAATGAAAGGATGCTCCTAAATTCTAAGTCAGGAATGCAGCGTCGAATGATTTGATCGGGACAGTACTTGAACAAGTATGGTTCATCCCAGAAGAACCATTTGATCTTAGCTAAGAAACACAATCATTCTTGCTTGGTCTATGAATCGGGCATCTATTCCGTGACAAGATAATTCACAATGTCAGCATACCACGGAACAATTGAAGAGGAGACGGACATTAACTGCTCATCAGAAAATGTCTCAAGGACAGGTAGTGTGTCGGACAAAGATTCGACCACAATCCTAGACAAATGATCTGCTACAACATTCTCAGCTCCCTTTTTATCATGAATTTGTAAGTCGAATTCCTGTAGGAGTAAGATCCAACGGATTAAACGGGCTTTAGCATCTTTTTTCGTGAGAAGGTACTTTAAAGCTACATGATCGGTGTAGATTAGGACCTTAGAACCTATAAGGTATGGACGGAATTTGTCAAGAGCGAAAACGACTGCCAACAACTCTTTTTCAGTGGTGGAATAATTCAGTTGGGCATCGTTAAGAGTCTTACTGGCATAGCAAATGACATGAGGAAGTTTATTCACTCGTTGGCCTAGGACAACCCCTACAACATAGTCGAAAGCGTCACACATCACCTCAAATGGGAGATTCCAATCAGGTGGTCGGATGATGGGTGCCGTGGTTAACTCGGTCTTTAGCCTTTCAAAGGCTTCCAAACAAGAAGGGGTGAACTCAAAAGGAACATCCTTTGCTAGAAGATCACAAAGAGGTTTGGAGATTTTGGAAAAATCTTTGATAAAGCGGCGGTAAAATCCAGCATGGCCTAGGAAAGATCGCACCTCCCGAACAGTTCTAGGAGGTGGTAATTTGGTGATTAGCTCTACCTTAGCTTTATCAACCTCTATACCTCTATCAGAAACAATGTGTCCTAAGACAATCCCAGATTTCACCATAAAATAGCACTTTTCCCAATTAAGAACTAAGTTCTTCTCCTTGCATCTTATCAATACCAATGATAGATGATATAAACCCTCATCAAAAGTAGACCCAAAGACAGAGAAGTCATCCATAAAAACCTCTAGAAATCGCTCAACCATATCTGAAAAGATGCTCAACATACACCGCTGAAAAGTAGCCGGTGCATTGCATAGCCCAAAGGGCATGCGACGATATGCAAATGTGCCAAACGGACATGTGAATGTCGTTTTCTCTTGGTCCTCACGAGCAATGTGGATTTGGTTATATCCTGAATAACCATCGAGGAAGGAATAGTATGCGTGACCGGCGATACGTTCTAACATTTGGTCGATGAAAGGCAGAGGAAAATGATCTTTCCTAGTCATGGAGTTGAATTTTCTATAGTCTATGCACACTCGCCAACCAGTTTGAACACGAGTTGGAACCAACTCATTGTTCTCATTAGTAACAACTGTGACTCCGGACTTTTTGGGTACAACTTGTATTGGACTAACCCACTGACTATCAGAGATAGGATAAATGATACCCGCATCTAATAATTTTATTATCTCCGCTCTCACCACCTCTTTCAAAACAGGGTTTAAACGCCTCTGTGGTTCTCTCGAGGTCTTGGCATTCTCTTCAAGATGAATTTGGTGCATTACCACAGAGGGGCTAATTCCCTTGATGTCTTCTATGGTCCATCCTATGGCTTCCTTATGTTCCTCAAGAACATCTAGCAACTTTTCTTCTTAGTCCTTATCTAAATGAGATGATATGATTACCGGCAAGGTTTCTGACTTACCTAGGAAGGCATACTTCAATGTGTCAGGTAAAGGTTTGACCTCCAACTTGGGAGGCTCAACGATTGATGGAACAGGAACAGATGTTGACAGTGGTGAGAGTTCTACCTTAGGTCTCCATAGGTTGGTGTCCATGATGGGGATAGAATCTAACAATGCATTCACCTCTTCTATAGCCTCCTCAATATCAAAATTCATTCGAAAATGGGCCAAACATTTCTCCAGGGGTCTTCATAGCAAGACTCCTCAAAGGTGTGATTGACCGACACATCAATCATGTTGATCTCCTCATGATCGTCCATTACATGTGGTTGGGAACTTGTGTGGAAAACATTTAGCTCAACTGTCATATTCCCAAATGACAAGGTCATGACTCCATTCCTACATCTAATAACAGCATCAGCAGTAGCAAGGAATGGTCTCCCTAAAATCACAGGGGAGTGATTTCTTGGATTTCTAACTGGTTCAGTGTCTAAGACCACAAAGTCAGCAGGAAAATAGAATTCGTCGACCTTTAAAATAACATCCTCAATAATTCCCTTGGGGACCTTAACTGACCTATCTGCTAGAAGCAATGTAAGGTTAGTGGGTTGTAACTCCCCTAAACCTAATTGTTTGTACACAGAATAGGGTAAAAGGTTTACACTTGCCCCTAAATCTAGTAGGCACCGATCCATAACCTGATCTCCTATCCTAATAGAAATAGTTGGACTGCATGGATCCTCATATTTTGGTGCAATGGGTTGCTGGATGAGACATGATGCTTGTGTAGCAAATGCAGCTTCACGAGGCACAGAACTTTTCCTCTTGACCGTGGTTAGGTCTTTTAGAAATTTAGCATATGAAGGTATCTGATTAATGGCATCCAAGAATGGAATATTGATTTGAACGTTTTTGAAAACTTCCAAAATTCCCTCGCAGTGATTTTTCTTCCTAGTTGGTTGAAGACGTTGAGGAAATGGGGCTTTGGGCACAAAAGATTTATCTTGATTGTCAACAATAACTTGATCATCTTTCTTTGTTGACTCCTTTGGTTCTTTTTTTTCTTTTTCTTTTATAATATTAGGATTGTTTGGTGAATCTTGGACTTGGTTGTCCACTCTCTTGCCTGACCGTAAAGTGTGGATAGATTGGACTTGACGGTTTGAATCAGAACTAATTTCAAACTGGCCTGTTGGAGTATTTTGAGGAGCAGGTTGTCCTCTCGGGTTGGGCACAGTTTGACTAGGGAAATATCCTTTCTCTCTCCCTAACAGTTGCAGCTAACTGTTCTATCTGAACCTCGAGCCTGGCTATCATCTGATCCTGATTGTGACACATTTGGGCTTGAGTTTGATTAGTTATTAGTTGGCTCTGCATGAATTGTTGGAGAGTGTCCTCTAAAGATGGTTTTCTTTGATTAGGAGGGACATATGGAGGAACAGATGGTGTTGTATTGAATTGATTTTCCTTGTGAAATTGATTATTAGAAGATGGTCCTTGAAATGATGATGATCCACCATATCCTTGTCATTGAGGAGACTTCCATGAAAGGTTGGGATGATTCCGCCATCCCGGATTGTATGTTTCACTAAATGGGTTGTTGTTGGGATAGGGCTTGCGAAATGTATTGAGTACATTTGCTTGCTCTGCTTTGATATTTGGCAACCTGGGGCATTGTTCAACCAAGTGGTCTTGGCTATCACAAAGGACACAAATGGGAGACACCACTGGCTTGGATGGTTCGAGAGCTGAAGATTGTTCTCCCTTACTCAATTCTAATGCTTCAAGTCTTCGTACTACTGATGTCAATTTGGCATCACTCTCAAAATTAGGGTTGACTTTATGTATACCACCCTTGTTAGTGGCAGTTGAGGTGGTAAGTTGCTTATTATCAACACTAACAGGCTCCCATTCTAGAGTATTTTCTGCTACCTCTTCAAAGAATTGCCATGCATCATCGGCCGTTTTGCTCGTGAATGTTCCATTGCAAAGGGATTCAATCATGGTCTTATTCGAGTAGTCTAACCCTTCGTAAAGAATTTAATCAAACGGATCTTTTCGAATCCGTGATGGGGACACTCAAGTAAAAGATCCTTGAGTCTTTCAAATATGTGAAGAACGTCTCCCCTTGTAGTTGATGGAAGGTGTTGAGGGCTTGACGTATGGTAGCAGTTTTCTGCTTAGAATAGAACTTCCTATAAAAGGCTTCGGCTAATCCTACCCAAGTAGAAATTGAACCCGGTTGGAGAGAAAGAAGCCAAGATTTGGCTCTTTCTTTTAGAGAAAATGGGAATAACCTAAGTTTTAGGGATTCTTCTGTCATTTGATGATACTTCATGGTCCCACAAATATCCTCAAATTCCCTAACGTGTTGATATGGGTTCTCATTTGCCAATCCCCTAAAGACTGGAAGCATCTGTATCATCCCGAATTTAATCTCGAAATTTGCCGTAAGGGCTGGCAAGGTGATACAGGAAGGTTGGGTGGACCTTGTAGGATACATGTAATCCTTTAAGGTCATTTGTTTGGTTTCATTAGTGTCACCCATTGTTGCAGTAGGGTCAGAAACAATAATGGATTCTAATCGACCCTTAATACGAACCCACTTTCGCATGAACCAGGGTACTGCCCTGATGAAGGATTTTCTAAATCCTAGATAAGATTACACACAAGATGACTCAACCAATCAATTGCAATCAAGTGTTTTTTTTATCTTGAATTTAATTTAAAGGTAATCAGTTTTTTTTCACTAATCTTAAGAGAATAGAATTCTCCTAGTTAGACAGCTCCTAACTGGGTTGGAAGGATAGTGGGTTTACGGTTAAACCCGTCAAACAAGCGATTCGGCTCTCCCCCAGGCCGGGCACTTACTAAATTCAGCCACCTTTTCTTAGACAGGAAAGTTCCTCGGTCCTTCTTCCAGGCCAGGCACCGCCGCAATGGCTAAGTCACCCTTTCTAGATAAGAAAGCCCTCTTTCGCGAGCTTGAAAGTGTTCACCAGAGTCTTCCCAAAATAGTTCCACTTAAATGAGCTCGAAATCCTAGTGGCTGAGTTCTAATTGATTTTAAATTAGTTCAAGCTTGGGAAAAAAAACTTATATGCGGTTGTGATTTTTGAGCCAAGGAACGGGTGATGAAATCCCGACCTTATGTGAGGGGGACAGCTCTTAAGATCTTTTTATGTAAATATGCACTAATGCAGCACAAAATTCAATCAATAAGCACCTCCAAAACCCCACTGATAAGAGATTCGTGGGTAGAGTTAGAAAATACTAACCTTTCCGACGACTCTGAAGCAAGCAAGTTTTTATTTATTTTTATTTTAGCAGAGCAATATGTCATAAGCAAGCAAGCTTCTTCTTGTTGTGCAAGTCTTCTTTTGTTCATGCAATATCCCTGCAAAAGAAAATTTGAAATTAAATCTTAGGGATGAAAAGAAAAATAACAAAAAGAATTCTGAATTTTTTTAATTTTTTTTAATATTTTTTAATATTTTTTTTTAATATTAAACTAGAAAAAGATTAGATGTTGATTTTTCAAAACCAAAAATTTTCACAAGTCCCCGGCAACGGCGCCAAAAACTGTTCGCGATTCGAAATTCATGAAAAACTCCATTGTTGTTGAATCACGTACAAGTTATAAAACCTAAACTTACTAAAATCTTTTTAGCAAAGTGTATAGTGGCAAGTATAGGATCGAATCCACAGAGACTTGTTCTTGAAATTTTAGTTATTAAAAATCTCAATTTTATCTTATTCTAGTTGAGAAATCCCTTGAATGAAGGTTGGAATTTTTTTTTAAATAAATAAATAAATAAAGATCTTGTAGAAGAAAGCAAAAGAAAAATAAAAATATGAAGAAAGCAAAAGAAGAAGGAAATACTAACCTTTTTGCGAAGATTTGAATACCCAAAATAAGAAGTAAAAACAAAAGAAATTAAAAGATTGGTATGAAGGGAAGAGAAAGATGAACTAGTGAACTTATTTCTTGTTGTCGCCTTGTTGTCTCCCTCCTCCAAGCGATGCTGAAAACAAAAGAAGTTAATAAAAGAAAAGAGATGACTTCATGAAATAAAATATGAAAGAAAAGAATAGCAATAAAAATAAAGAGAAAATTAAAGAAAAACTTAGACTGAACGCCGCAAGATTGTGAAGAAGAATTCTGAATTTTATTCCATAAGTATCAAATACAAAGCTCTTGACCTCTCCAACTCGCATTACAACGCTCAAAACTTTCTTTTTCTAGCTTTTTAGCCCTCTCGTCGCCTCTCATCTCTCAATGAATACAGGTATTTATAGGAAAAATAATGATAAGGGAGAGTGTAGGGAGATAGGAAGAGTTGGCTATTTTTGAATTTCAATCTTCCCCTTATCTCCATACTGGATTTATCCAGAATTCTATTCTGCAGCTTGATGATGTGTTGAGTGCTGAATATTGCTTAACAGATGATAGAATTCGAAACAGTGATCAACATAAAAGTTGTAGCCCTTTGAATCTTCTTTCTGGATCATCTTGAATCATCAGATTTAAGATTAGGTAGCAAAAGATATGATTAAAATGCTAAACTATATCCAGTCTGATTTGCTCTGATCTTCAGCTGAACATTTGCCCCAATCCTTGATTTGTTCTAACTAGATCTGGGATCATCCTCAGCTAACCAAATAGATCCAGTTAAATCTAATTTTAACTAGTATTTATTTGGTTTAATCCTCTTTCTCTTCATTATTATCTTCTGCAAAATAAATATTTAAGACAAGGAAATTAGCAGATTTATTACACGATAAATGTAAGAGTGTAATGAAAAGAATGCAAAATATGTGTACGATCAATCCACATAAATTTGCACAATTAAAATGTCATTATCAACATGCTTAGTGAATAATGTTGTGTCTACTTTGCCTTTAACAAAATCATTTGAAATGAGAAAACTAGAAAGCCTTTCATACCAAGCTCTTGGAGCTTGTTTCAATCCATACAAAGCTTTATCAAGTTTAAAAACAAAATTGGGATGAACATGATCAACAAAACCGGGAGGTTGTTCAACATAAACTTCTTCATTAATAAAACCATTCAAAAATGCACTTTTCACATCCATTTGAAAAAGTTTAAAATTTTAAAAGATGAAAAAGCTAGTGTCATCCGTATGGCTTCAAGCCGTGCTACGGGTGCAAAGGTCTCCTCAAAGTCAATTCCCTCAACTTGAGTGTAACCTTGGGCCACTAATCTAGCTTTATTCCTAATGACATTTCCGGACTCATCCATTTTGTTCCTAAAGATCCACTTAGTACCAATTATTGGTCTATCGTGGGGCCTAGGAACAAGGTGCCAAACTTGGTTGCGCTCAAATTGATTGAGTTCCTCTTGCATGGCTAGCAACCAATATGAGTCCCCCTCGGCTTCGAGGATGTTTTTGGGTTCAAAATGAGAAATGAATGCAAAGTTACCACATAAGTCATGGAGTTTGGAGCGAGTTGTTACCCCTTTAGAGACATCACCTAAAATGAGTTCCTTGGGGTGATTTGTAGCGTATCTCCAATCTTTAGGAAGCGGTTGAGAGCTTTCCTCTTTATCCTCTTGAACATCACCAATGGGTTCTTACTTTTCTTCTTGAGCGGGTGAGTCCTTCAAGGATAGTCTCTCCATGTCTTCACCTAATGGGTCAATCTCTACAACATTCTCAACAACCACATTAGATTCTTCAAATTTAACATGCATAGATTCTTCAATTGTAAGGGAAGATCTACTGAATACTCTATAAGCTTTACTAGTAGTAGAGTATCCAACAAAGATAGCTTCATAAGCCTTAGCATCAAATTTACTCAAGTTATCTCTAGTATTCAAAACAAAACACTTGCATCCAAAGACTTTGAAATATGCAACATTAGGTTTTCTAGAATGATACATTTCAAAAGATGTTTTGGAAGAATTTTTACACAAATAAATACGATTTGAAATATAGCATGCGGTGTTTACGGCCTCGGTCCATAGATATTGAGGGAGGTCATATTCACTTATCATGGTTCTAGCCATCTCTTGAAGTGTTCTATTCTTTCTTTCTACAACTCTATTTTGTTGTGGAGTTCTAGGACATGACCTTTCATCCTTGATTCCCTTTTCATCACAATAAGTCATGAAGAGTTGGTTAACAAACTCACCACCTCTATCACTCCTTATTTTCAAAATCGAAAAACCTTTTTCTTTTTCAACCCTTTTTCGAAAAATCTTGAAATGAGAAAATGTTTGATCTTTGTGTTCCAAAAAGAAAACCCAAGTGAAACGGGAAAAATCATCAACTAAAACAAATGCATATCTACTACCATTTAAGCTCTTAGTTTTAGTTGGTCCAAAGAGATCCATATGAATTAATTCTAGTGGCCTAGTTGACATGATATCCTTGATTGGTTTGAAGGAAGACTTGGTTTGTTTCCCAAGTTGGCACGCACCACAAATGCGGTCTTTCTCAAACTTCAAGTAAGGAATACCCTTCACCAATTCCTTAGAATTAATCCTAGAAAGATGATCAAAAGATGCATGTCCTAATCTTCTATGCCAAAGCCAAGAATTCTCATCAAAAGCATTCAAGCATTTAGTAGAACAATCCAAATTAAGCATGTCAATGATATAAACATTATTATCACGAAATCCGGTGAGAATACAATCATTAGTTTTACAATCAAGGATTTTGCAAGAAGAATCATCAAAAATAACTTTAAGTCCACGGTCACAAAGTTGACTAATACTAAGCAAGTTATGTTTCAAACCATCAACAAGAACAACATTTTCTATAATAGGAGATGCACCAATTTGAATGTTACCTATACCCATGATTGTGCCCTTGGAGTCATCTCCGAAGGTGACGGTGTCACCCAACGTACCTTGATAGGGTTGTAAAGTTGTTGATATCCCACGTCATGTGTCTTGAACAACCACTATCAAGGTACCACCGCTCCTTACGTCTTGGAGCCTTGGTGTGTACCTACATCAAATAATTTAGGACTTGATTTTGGTACCCACATTTTCTTGGGTCCTAAAGAGTTAGTGTCATGAACCCATATAAGATTGTTTGTTCTATTTATTTGGTCATAACAAAACTTAGCTAAATGTCCATTCTTACCACAATAAGTACATCTATAAACTCTACTATATTTAAAAGCATAGTGAGTGTGTGACTTGTGAGTATGTGAGGATTTGACATGAGTGTTATGTGTAGTGTTAACATGGTGAGCATGAGGAATTTTAACATGAGAAGTTTTAGCATGAGAAGTGTGCTTCTTAGAAAACATATCCTCAAGTTTCTTAGTATTAAAAGCACAATCCTTCAAAACTTTTTCAAAATCAACAATTCTAGTTTTTAGCAAAGAAATTTCTTTTTCATCAATCTTTGAAAATTTTGCTTTGCAAGCAACTTTGTAAGCACTAAATTCTTTTTGAGTGGAAATAAGATTAGAAGAAATTTCATCCCTTTCTTTTGAAACAATAACAAGTTGATTTTTAAGAAAAGCAACTTCCTTTTCTAATTTTGAACATTCTACCTTTTTAACATCATAGGTTTTTGAAAGTTCAACAAAAGCATGTACAAGCATTTCTTTACTCAATTCATCTTCTTCATCAAGAGGTTGAGTGGTTACCTTGGGAGTGTTTGCCATGAAACACATGTTTGCCGTGTCCACCTCATCTTCGGACTCGCTCTCCGAATCCTAAGTGGCTTTGTAAGCTTTCTTTTCAACCGGTCATCTTCTTCTTGAAATCCGGGCAATCGGCCATGATGTGTCCGGGCTTTCGGCAATTATAGCAAATGATTCTTCTCTCCTCTTTGCCTTCCAATCTCTTTCTAAAGTTGAGCTTGTTCTTTCGGTACATCCTCTTCACATTTCCCACAAGGAGGGATAGCTCCTCATCTTCTTCTTCATCTTCTTCATCGTCATCAAGAGTGGAGGAAGACTTGAAGGCTATGGATTTCTTCTTTTGAGGAGCCGCTTCTTCTCTTGCCTTCTTTTTCATCTCATGAGTCTTCAAGTTTCCAATGAGACTTGTGAGATCCATTTCATCTTTGTCATTCAACTCTTTCAAGGTGGTGGCCTTTATCTCCTAAGATGAAGGAAGAGCCCGAATCACTTTCCGCACCTTTTGGTCATTGCTAATATCATCACCTAAAGAGGAAAGAGCATTGGTAATTTTAGTAAACCTTGTAATCATGCAATCAATAGATTCATCATCAATCATTTTAAAACTTTCATATTGGGACCTCAAGAGATCTATCTTAGCTCTCTTTACTTGTGATGTCCCCTCGTGTGTGACCAACAAATGTTGCCAAATCTCATAGGCGGATTGGCAATGTATTACCCGTGTAAGGTCATCCTCATTCAAGGTGGTTAGGAGGGAATTTTGGGCCTTGGAGTTAGCCTCATATTCTCTAAAGGTAAAGTCGGACCAAGTGCTTTCCTCACTATCGGGTATAACATAGGGCTTGGTCAAGGATTTTGCAACTAAGCTACCTAAAGATTGTAAGAAAATAGTCATCCTAACCTTCCAAATAGGGAAATTAAGTCCATCAAATTTAGGAGGGGTTTTGATGTTGTCGGCCATGTTTACTAGTGATATGAATGAAGGAATGCAAATGATGATTAGCAAATTTTAAGGATCTCTCTAAGGATGTTAAGCCAAACTTAGAGTCCAAGCTCTGATACCAATTGAAAATCACCTAGAGAGGGGGGTGAATAGGTGATAATGCTAATCAATGCACAATTAAAAATTTATGATGCAACAATCACCCAAGAAAGTGAATATAGCAATGAATGTAGAGAGCAAGTAATAAGAGCAATGAAAGTAGAGCAAGAAATAAGAGAAAGTAAACCAAATGCAAACACCGAGAATTTTTCCGAGGTTCGAGCACCCAGCTCTACGTCCCCGCCTTCACCCAGAAGGATTTCTAACCACTATAACTTCACAAAGAGTTACAATCACACCGGAGTACCCAACTCCACAATCTCAAGTACAAGTTCTCTCTTGGTGATCAAAAGACCACAAACTCTCTTTGAAAAGTTCCCTTCCCTTACAAAATCCTTGTAGAACAATGAGTAGGATTGAAGCTCTAGTATTGTAAGTGGGAAAAAGAAAATGAATTGAGAGAGTTTTGAAAACCAAAATCTTCAGAGAATGAGAGAGATTTTTCAGCACAAAAACCAAGAAGAAAACTCTTTTGAAAGTTCTTTAAACTTGAAACTTTTTGCAATTAATTGTTGTGAAGAAACCTCTCCCTAATCACCCCTATTTATAGGAGAGGGCTAGGGATTAAGGAGTAAACCCACTTAATCCTAATTAGAAAGTATTAGGTTCAGAAAATATCATTTAAACACTTTTAGGAAAGAAAAAGACAAAAATAAAATAAGTTTAAAACGTAGCCGTTACTGTTGAAACGACTCTCTCGGTCGACCGGGGCTCAAATAAAATAACCGTTGCGGGCTTCCGGTCGACCGCCCGGTCGACTGGGCAGAAACAGAGAGTAACTGCACTTCAGTCAGTCGACCGGTCGGTCGACCAAAGGGCTTCGGTCGACCGCTCGGTCGACCGTGAAACGTGCACACGGATACGCATCAAACTGCCAGAAGTTCGGTCGACTGATATGACCTGACTTAGTATAGGTCGACCGACCGGTCGACCGGCTCAGGCCAAAAAATGAAACTGTAACAGAATTTTGAGGAGTTTTGAAATTTTAACAAAATAGTTTTGATTAGAGATATATATAAAACATAAAATTGAGTTTGTAATAAAAAGGCTTTGTATTAAAATATTTTGTATATATTTATAGGGAATATTTCTAGGAAAGACATGTGCATAAAAACGTGTGTGTTGGAATATAGAGCTTCAAACCTATTCACTATTCTTTAACAAAACTACAAAACTAAAAACAAATCTAATGAAGTCTTCTTGAGCAATCTTGAAGTTTTGAGCCATGCAAAGCCTAGCTAGAGCCTTCTCTTCTATGTTCCTTCCTTGATGTGCCATAAGCCTTCTTTGCTCCATGAACCTAGAATTTCTTACAAAAGCTAAGCAATGGCCTCCAAATATGGTACTAACCTGAAACTTATCTTGAACAAACTTATTAGTACCAAATAGGCTCTTATTTGTTTTGTTATCATCAAAACTCTAAACAATTGGAGAGTGTAACCTTTTGGGCCAACAGTTACAAGAACAACCTTTCAACTACAAGGACCACAAGTATGAATTTATATGTTTAAAGTATGCTTGATTTGTCTGAGGGCAACTCGGGATGTGTCAGCTCGTGAGCGGTGACATGATGTATAAGATATATATATATGAGGGTTTTCATATTTGGATTACCTCCTTGACATACTAGTCTCATGAATCCACTAACCGAGCTTGTACAACCAGTTTTTCCTGCACTCGCATCTAACGCTTAATATACTTACCTCAATGTGTGTTTGTAGGTGCATCCTAACTTTTCTTGTAGCCTATCTGCCGAGAGTGAGGTTTCACCTACTCAAGGGCAGAACTCTGATCCTCCATAGCTGGGATATACCCCACTCGGAGAATCATCTTTGTACACTCTTATAGGGATATGCCTCTACGTGAAAGTGTTAATGCAGATTTACCATAGCCTTCCTACGGGAACCGAGATCCTCCATTGTAGGATTTCGCTTGCTTGGAGACCAGATGCTGCTACAGGGATTTTCCCTCTCAGAGGTCCGTCTTCAAAGCATCTTGATGGGATGTGCCTCCGCTTGGAAGCAAATATGAATCCAACTCTGTTGTAGGGATTTCCCCCTCTCGAAGGCTCAATCTATAGTTGGGATTTTCCCACTTGGAGACGAGACATTCATGAACAAATATGGGACAAATTATCACTCGGGGAATACACGCAGTCAATCCTTAAACATCATGAAAATTGAAATCGATCTCCTGAGCATATATACACTTCTAAACAAAACAAACAAGGCAAATCAGGGCAAGATCTAAACATACATTTCCATTCCAAAATTGCTTTTATTACTAAATTTTTTTTATTATATCCTTTCAATTACATACTCAGTTACATCTTACAAGAGTGACATGAGATCTATTACATATTTGTGTTTGTTTTTTTAAAAAGAAATACAGATGATCCAATTCTGATTCAGACTCACCAAGATCCTGATGCCAAAGCAAATAAAGATCCACCAGTCGAGGGACGCTTTACGCAGATGTGATCTTATTCTTCACACCTCCAAGGTAGCCAGATCTCCCATCTAGGATGTGCAAGGATGTGATGATATCACATCACACGCCCTCCGTCCAGAACAGGTAACCAGAAGCGCCGAGAGCAGGGACACCTTACCATCTCACCACCCGTGCTTCCTACTCGGGACATGCCCATGCTTCACTCACATTAAGGAAATAGTCTCCCAGTGCGAGAAACACAACACCCAGAACTGTAACACCCCGTTCCCAGAATATGTACTCAGATACATATTCTGATTTTCTAATCATATTCTTTCAACTTTTCTTCATATTTCTTTGGACCTATGATCATTTATATCATCAATTGGTATTTAAATCCGGATTCCTTATTCTAGAATCAACCCGAGTCTGAACCGAGGACCCGATCCCAGTATACTAAATGATTTGATCTTCTGGTAATCAAATTTAATCAATTTCAGTTTCAAACGCCATTTTTTAATATTTTAGATTTTTCATAATTTTCTGAAATTTTTCTGAATTAAATTGCAAATCTTCAAAACCGGTGTCGACCAGTACCGCTGATCAATTCTCAGATTTTTAATTTACAACTGGAGTTGAATGTGTAGAAACTGATTTCATATTATTTTTTAAAATCATATTTTGTATCTAAATGTATTTTGGAGATTTTTCTAAATTTATGAAATTTTCACCTGATTTGGTGTTGACCGGTATTACTGGTAGATTCTAGGATTTTTATTTTGAAAATAGATTAAATTTCTAAAATTTGACTTCACCATGTGTCTTAATTAGTATTTATTATTTTTGAAAATTTTTGGTAATCATTTTGAGTTATTATTTTTTTCAGGTTTTTTCAAAGTTTTCAGTGTTTTCTTAGATTCTGAGATTTTAACCAGATATTTTCTTTTCTATTTTTTATCCAATTTTTCTCCTCCACTCATTCTTTTCCCTTTCCCTTTCTTTTTTTCTTTCCTTTTCTTTCTACAGAATATTCTCAATCGCATATTAAATATCCCAACTATTTTTTCTCTCTCCTCACTTATGATGAGTACTCAGCTCGTATCAGACGCGGACTTCAGTTCCTCATCTGGACTCAGCCTCGACTGGACACGAGAATTATTCCCTCCTTTCCCTCTCTCTCTCTCATTTATGCCCTCTAAATCAATCACCATCACTGAGTCACTCTTTCTCTTTCCTCTGCTAGCGACTCTGTGTTTTCTCCAACGTGAACTTCACCTCCGCGTCTGGGCTCATTAAGACCAGATGCGAGCTTGGTTGGTTGGACACAGATCTCATTCTATAAGACGTGGGTATGGGGTTTTTTGAGATGAGGGTCTCAAATGTAATAATCCTCACTCCTATATATATGATTAGTCTCCATATGTGCATATTTCATTCCACATCTTCACATTTATTCTATATAAAATATTACTAATAATGATTTTCTTGTGTGTTCCTAGGTCCATGGTGTGGAATGAAGAAGTCTAAAAATCTTATTTATTTGATGATTTTAGAGCTTAAAATATAACCATTGACTTTGGGGAGCTATTCTGCCAAATCTGGAAGCACAAAATCAGAAACCAGCAAGGGGAAACAACAAGGGAACAAGTCAGCAGTCTGCACGCAGACCCAGAAGGGCCGCAAAAAGTGGCAAAAACTGCATTTATGTGGCCTTCTGGTGGGGCCACGTGTCGAGTTTCGACTCGTGGCCCCGTGATGCTTCCCTAGTGCCCCCAGCCTATAAATACCCCAGGTTTTTCAGAACAGAAAGGAGAAGAGTTTTTAGGGTAGTTTCTTTTCTTTAGTTTAGGTTAGCTGTTCTTCTTCTTCCTCTCTTGTATTTCTCATTTCTTGTAGATCAGGTAATAGGGAAGAGAGTAATACATAGGATGAAAGCAAGAGTGCTTGTAATGGAGGGTGATACTCTATGAAAGGTTCTCTTTTTATCTCTGCTTGTTTTCTTCTCTCTAACTCCTTTTAAATGCTTAGGTAATTTTCTCTTATGGCAACTAACTACTAAACCCACTAATTTATTAACTCCTTACTTGATAATCCACATGAATCTAATAGTCTCTACTTGGCCTTACTCTTACAAGAGGCGTTGATGGCTCATGATCATGAATTCTAACACTCTAACATTTAACTCTCTAACAAACTAACATTACTTTATTTCATTATTACTCTAGTTTAGTTTTGATGTAGTGTAGCTTGCATTTATTGAGTTGGATGTGAAAGTGATCTTATGGGTCATACTTTGAAGCGCTCTTGAATCAAGGACTAGCGATAGTCAAGGATACATGTGAGGTAACTATCACTAAGAGGTTAGCATGGTTAGTGGAGCCATCGGTAGTTAGTAGCCATGAGTTTTCTTTCCTTTTTAATTTGTTTTAGAAATAATACAAAAATCATTCTTCTATGTTCCTCTTCTTTGTTTTCACCGTACTCTTCTCTTTTTATTCTTTGTTTTCTTTTCTTTTCATTCTTTGAAACATAGAAAAACAGATACCATACACACGTGAACATACCAGTAAAGATTTATCACTTCTCGTCTCTGTGGATTCGATCCGTTTAGCCTCTATGCTATAACGGAAGTATTGAGGAAGCCAAAGCACATACACTTTAATTAGTGGTTTCAAAATAACACTTTTCGTGCACAGTTTTTCCTCCGATCAAATTTTGGCGCCATTGTTGGGGATGGGAACGGTTTGAGCTCACATTTTTGTTAACTTTTCTTCTTTGTTTTTGGTGTACAGGTCAAATTTTTAGCATTGCAAAAGTTCACAATTGCTTGCATCTCCCTACTCAAGAAAGCAGGGAGCAAGTGATTCAAAAGTTGTTGTGTGGTTGAGTAAATCTTTGTATATTGCTATCTTCTGCTCTAATTTGTTTAGATTCACTGAACACTGTAATAATTAATAATTAAAATACGATAATTGAATGTTTTAAAATGGTTTAGATATTTGCATCTAGGCACATGTCAATTTTCATTCTAATATGCTGTATTTTGTTGTTCTGTTGTTGTGATCTGAATTGAGGTGTACATATTGTATTGCATATAGTTAGGACAAACACGTGGGTGATTTACTCGCTATGTGTGTTCATTTTTAGCTATATTGCACACTTGCATGAATCAAAACTTAAGGACGTATCCTGATATAACATAAGGTGGGAAAGTCATTACCCTCCCTTAACCCAAAAATCACCTCCCACTCAAACAACCCAAGCCTAAATAAACTTGCTAGACGTTGGCCCCTAGGAACATCTCGGACTCACTTAAAAGATTGATCTAAGAAGAAAGTTGTCAGAATTTGATACTTGTCAAATCGGTGTCAAAGGTTGGGGATTGAGAGGTGAAATCTCAAGGAACAGTGGTTTGACATAACTAGGCCCGTTGCTCCAGCACAGATACCTCCCACTGGTCTTGCCCCTACCTGGCCGATTAACTTATGGTCAAATTTCTATAAGGTACCCTCTTAGACAGTTTATCCAGTTAGGAGTCGTCTAGGTCTAAGTCAACCCTAGCATAAGCTTGTTTTCTTTTTCTTTTTTTTTTGTTTTCTTGTTTGTTTTTTCTTTTGTAAATTGTGAAATGGATTTCAACACCAATAATTTTTTTCAATCCTAATATAAATTCATATTTCACTCCGAGCTTATTTGACTTGGATAAATCCAATCCGGCTATGTAGAACATGAACCAACCATATAGGCCGGATTGGGATTATTCGACTCAATATGACTCATACCCCCGTCTTATGACCATAATTTTTAAAATAATTTTCACTCTTCACAGAGTCAATGGGGATTCACCTCCCACGAGTCAAATTTTCAACCACCTTATCCACAATTTTCATAATCTTTATTCCTCAATTTTGATTCATATACTTCTTTTCCTGTTCCACCAACCAAAGAAAAATCAGATCTGGAAAAAAGTATAGAAGCCATGCTTGAGTCCCAACAACAAATTCAAAACTTGCTCTATTCACAATCCTTCCCACATCAAACTCCAAATACTCCTTTTCTAAAACCACAAATTGAAGAAAAATCTGAGTTAGAAAAGAGTTTGGAAGTTTTTTTGTGAAATAGTGCAATAATTTCAAAACATGTTGGACTCTCATCATTTCAATCGAATTTTCAAGAGTCCTACTTATATTTTTCAGTCTCACCGATTCAAAATGAACAACCATCAGTACTAGAATTGAGTATAGAACCCTTGCGTGAGTCTGAGCAATAAACTCAATATCCGATAGACTCACAATTTTACCACAATTTTTAAAATCAACTTTCATAATACTTGGGACAAATGGCTTAGTTGTTGTTGTTGTTTCATACTCACCTTTTCAAGAAGAACTGATTTCAAAAAGTATAGAAGACATGATTCAAACTCAAAATTTTATTACCCGGCCTATCAGTAGGTTAGATTAAATAATGAGCGAATTGATCAATGAGAATAAGGAAAATCTTTCTTGTCAACCTTTGACCAATTTTTATATCCCTAACCCTATTAGTTGGACCTGAGAATTATGTTATTTTAGAAACCAAGATTCAATTTTAGCACACCCATTTAAACTTGACCAAACTCTAAGTTTTGAAAGTCACATTGACATTTTGGCAAGTTACCCCTTTCCCGAAATTGAAATTGAACATGAATGTGATCCTGAAACTCATGTTGGAAATTCTATTTCACTGTTTGATTCAATAATGACTCTGATATCATTATCAGATTTTTTTCATATTTCAGAGTCAACATTGAATCCTTTACCAGTACACTATGAAATTAAATCATTAATATCTTATAATCATATTTCATTGATGGGGAAAGTGTGTGAACATCAATTTTTGGTTTGGGCCCTATTTTTGAGCCAAATACGACTCTCACTTTTGTATCTCGACTTAACCTAAGACACATTCCTGAGTCAGTATTTGTTCCTATTCCATTTGAGCCCAAATTAATCATCTTCCATAATCACACTTCATTGTTGGACAAGGATGTTAAATAAAATGACTCAGAAATTATTTTTGAAAATTGAAAATTGGATGGGGATAATCTTTTAAATAAGACCATACACTTCATTATTTTTTTAATAGGTCATATTAGAGAGGTCATTGGTAGGTTCTGAAAATCACCTAGAGGGGGGTGAATAGGTGATGGCTATACTCAATGGCAAATAATGCGGAATTAAAAATAACTTTGCAATAAACACAAACAATTAGATAGATCTTGTAATAGAGTAAGCAATATAAGTACAAGTAAAGTAAGAGAGTAGAGCTTAGAGAGATTGTGAACAATCGCAAACACAAGAATATGTTTCGAGGTTCGAGCCACCGCTCTACGTCCCTGCCTTCAACACGATGAAGGATTTCCACTATGAGCGATCCCACCAGATCATCAATCAATTACAAGTTCTCACTAGAACTCTTCGGACACACTTGTCCTCTCTCATGGTGCCACAACACCAACCTGGAGCTCACTAGCTCGCTTGAGGCCGCAACCTCTACAACTTCTTAATTGAAGAAAATGGTGATCAACACTTGACCACAAAAGGTAGCTCACAAGCACAACCCTACAACCAAGATGAGGAAATGAAACACTTGAGATTGTGTAATGCTAAATATCAAGTAGAGAAGTAGAGGAAATGGCTCAAGCTAAAAATACTAAAGCTTTGAAAATAGTTGGCTCAAGAAAATTCTTGTTGTAAAGAGGCTAAACTTTAAAAAACTTGATATGAAGCTTGTAAATCTTGTCCTTGAGTTGTTTCATACTCCCCCTATTTATAGGGGATGAAAATGAGGTTAGAAAACCCAATAGATCCGTTGTGAGAAGACCCAACAAAAGACAAAATAGAAACTAACCGTTAGGAGCCAACTCAGCAGAAAAATCTGCTGTCAGTCGACCGGGCGGTCGACCGCCAACGGTTGGATTTCTGACCGTTGGGAAGGCGGTCGACCGGACGGTCGACCGTGGATCCAAAACAGAGAGTTAAAACTCTCTGTCGGTCGACCGGCCCGGTCGACCGGAATAAATAGAGAGCACTACTCTTGCTTCCGGTCGATCGGTCGGTCGACCGAAGTGCACTCGTGCACTTTGGTGCATGTCGGTCGACCGCCTGGTCGACCGACAGAGCAGTTCAGCTCTGCCAGCGGTCGACCGGCTAAGGGCAAAAGACAGGTTTTCGAATATATTTTGAAGTCAAATTTTTTTCAATAAAATTTCTTTTAATATGTAGACACAAAATAGAGTTCTAGATCTTTGAGCAAGTAGAGTGTGATCATATATCAATACCAAATAATTTAGAACTATATTTTGGTAAAAATCTTTTCTAAAAAAATAAAACTGGTTTTTCCAAAACTTGTTTTTTCAAAACCTAATTTTTTGAAACTTGATTTTTCTGAAACTCGGTAAGAAACTAGGTAACAAATTTTTTTATGAAAACACTAAAGGATTATGAAATGTGTGTGTGTGATAATCCCAAAAGCTATCAACTTCTTTCATCTTGGTTTTGACAAATATCTATAAATCCTAACTAAAATGAAAAACGGTAAAGATATAAATCTTGATACAGTCTTCTTGATATGTTTGATTCTTGAGCTCTTCTAGTGTGCTAGGCTCTGGGATCTAAATCTTCTTGGCTTCCTAATGTGTGAGTCTTGTGTTAGAGCCAAAATGCAACATAATATTTTTCCTGAAACTTAATTAAACACTTTTGTTAATATCTAACTGCATATGGTTTGTTATCATCAAAACTAAGGGCAAATGGCCTTTGGGCCAACAATCTCTCTCTTTTTGATGATGACAAAACATATGGAGTTATTACAAATATTTTGGGAAGAGACTTCAAGTGAAGCTCCCCCTTAACACATGCACATATAAGAATAAATCATAAAAGAGCTAAATGCACAATAAAAGCATATATAAAGAATATAGCAGTTAGAATTATATGCCAACCATCTATGCATAACAAGAGTACAATGATATGAAAACGTATGCATAAATGGTTACCTCCATCCATCCAGAAATACCTCCAACCTCCAAAGTAAGTGGTAGATGATGATTGAATCAACAAGAGACAACAATACACACATACCACACAGAGAGACAATGAAGATAACTGCCATAATATAAATAAAGATGTTCATACATGCTAAGAGGTTCATGCCAACCTCAAAAACCAGATACAAACAAACACATAAAGCATATGTCCATAACACAAACTACATAGTCAAATCCAAATACAGAAAGTAAAACATAAAAGCTAAAACATAAAAGCTAACTCCCCAGATAACTCCATCCCCAGATAACTCCATCTCACAATAACTCTCCCCCTTTTTGTCATCAACAAAAGGGGTCAATGCTCTGGGTAAGCAGGTGGCTCAGGAACAGCAGGAGGAGGAACCCATGCGGTGAAAGGAGGACCGGTGGAAGGAAGTGGCTGGGAGCGACCACTAGGAAGAGGAGCCGGCTAAGAAAAACTATTGTAGATGTCACCGACGCAGGTCTGCATGTAGCGAATGGAATCACAGATGTGATTGAGATCATTATCCAATCGCTGCTCCAGCCATTGAAAGTTAGTTGTCAACTCAGGAAGCTGAGTGGAGAAAGCTTGGTAGGGATCAAAAGAAGCAGAAGAACCAGAAGAAGATCCTAGAGCAACAAAAGGAATGATAGGCTGCGGCTGAGGAGCAGGAGCACGCTCCCGAGCACGCATCCTCTTGAGGAGGGTGCTGTTAATGTCAACTGACAGTTCAACTGACCGTTTAGTGGAGAGATCAAATCGGAGTTGCTTCAGCAGACGAGTAATAAGCATCCCAAAGGGCAAGTGCGGATTTGGGACAAAAGATGATCTGATGTCATGTAATCGATGTTGAGTTTGAGAATTTTAATTCTAATACCTTTCAGAAGGCAATAGATCACAAGAGGAGCAGAACCCCTAGCGTGACTATACTCTCCTGATTTTAGCAGGAGGTTATAGAAAACAATCTTAGCCAAGACTTGGGCAGTGAGAGTATAATACTTCACCTCCTCATTCCTAACTAAGGCAGGATTTTCATCATCATGAAGCAAAATGGAGGCGGTGTGGGCAGACTCACCGTCAGGATATGCAAAGTCATGAAGATCCACATTGTAAATATCTACTCCCTCACAGGAGAGATGTATGAGATTTGCAAATTTTTCAATGAAAATATTTATATCTCTGCCCATGACTCTAGACCTGATATGGTTTTGTTGAAAAGATAGGTTAGAGTAAAAATAGTGGATTAACTCAGGGTAAACAGGTTCTTTCATGGTGACAAATTGTTCAAGTGAACTAGAACCTAAGATGTTTGCAAAATTTAGGTGCTCAAAGTCACTAAGCACCATAGTCCTACCAGAGATCACATTTTTAGTATGGATTATGGTATATCTATGAGATGCATTTTGGGATATAAAAGGGTTGGATGAAGATTCAGGGGTTTTCCCTTTCTCAGATCTGGACCTTTTTGACATGATGAAGAGTTAAACAGGATAATAGCACGAATTAAAGATGGATAAACAAGAATAATAGAGAAATTTTAAGAGATTGAGGAGAAATTTTGTTTATACCTCAAAATCCAAGAGAAATCTCCCAAAAATAGCAGATCTGAAGCCTGAGAATGATTTTAACAATTTTTATGGAAGAAATTTTGGGTTTGGAGGAGTTAAAGTGGGTTGGATTGGGTTTGGGAGGAGAAGAATAGAAGAGGGGAAGAAGAGGATTCGGTGGAGTGAAGAGAGAATGAGAGAAATTTGGGGTTAGGGTTTTTAAAAAACCGGGTAAAACACAGTTTTACCCGACTCCCGGTCGACCGGCAGAAACCGAGAGCAAACTCAGTTTCAGTCGGTCGACCGGCCTCGGGCGAAATAATTTTTTTTGTATTCCAGGTTAACTCGGTCGACCGCCCGGTCGACTGGGCCTATGACAGGCTAACTCGGTCGACCGTCTTATCCCAAACTTTAAAAAATTTTATTTTTGTTTTAATGTTAATTTTCTTTTTAAAAGGAAATTTGTGACTAATATGTATTTACATGTAAAACATGAAAACATTGGTAAAACTATATTAGGCATGAATAAACACAAAAAAATAATTTTCATTTATTTTACTTATTAATAACAACATATATACATATTATATTTTTTTATTTTAATAAAGCAATAAATTTGAGATATTGAAGCCGAATACCCCTTTAAGGGTTCTGAACTTCTTCTCGTCATTCCTCTAGATAAGAGTTGAGGCGCGCAATTGCTATCTCTATTTATTTGCTTAATTTTGGTTAAATAAAATTTCATATTTGGCGATTATATATATACTTATAAAAATATTTATCAAAAATTCTTGACACATGGACAAACAAAATATGGCCAGTATAGAAATAAAAGCATAATAAATACACAATCTCAACTCTAGTCAAGATACAAAAAAATGAGGATATGCAAGTTTATATAAGTAAAGCATATTATCACAAAATAAACTAGCAAACCCTATGCATGTATATATCTAGCCAAAAAAAATCTTAAGTGGAGAAGTTACCAAACCACGGGCAATCTCCAAAATAGGTGCCTCTTTGATAGCGATGCAAGTGACGATTTGTTCGTTTAGCTTTGATGCATCCACCACTCGTGCACCATCTCCCCCTAAGTCTTGGAGGAGGACGACGCACCTGTAACAATCAAGCTTGGCGTGTCGTTTGGTACCCAAATCTTTTTGGGTCCTGTGGGGTTAGTATTTTCTCAAACCCAAACATTTTTATTAGTCATGTTTAGTTTAGCATAACATAACAAAATTTTGTCAAATGGCCTTTGCGGCCACAATGTGCACAAGTATATATGTTTCCATACATGAATGCATGCTTGTGTTGATGTGAGTGTGCATGTATGTGTGATGCATGAGGAGTGTGTTTCTTTGGGTTTTTTCCTTAGAAAACATAGATGCAAATTTGGTCATGTCAAATGCACACTTTTTCAAAGTTGTATCTAAAACTTCAATGCGTTTTTGAATTTCTAAAAATTCATTTTTATTACAAGAAATAATTGGGCTTTTGCCCTTATAAGTAGTTTTATATTTTTCAAAATCTATTTTCATTTTCTCAAAAGATTTTGACAAATCATTTTTCTCATTCAAAACAATCTCAAATTTATTCTTTAATAAATCATTTTCCTCTTTCAACTTTTTATTTTGAGCAAGAAAAATTTCATATCTACTTTATAATTCTTCAAAAACTTGTGCTAATTCATCCATGGTCAAATCCTCATCTTCTAAAGAGTTTTCTAGGTTTACCTCGAAAGCTTCATCGCCATGTGCCATGAAGCACATGTGTGCGGTGTCGATCTCCACTTCGGATTCTGTCTCCGAGTCATCCCACGTGGCCACCATTGCCTTTTTCTTCTTTCGGATGTTCTTGGAGGTAGTAGCTTGTAAAGATGAGCAATCCGCAATTAGATGTCCCGTCTTTTTAAAATGGAAGCACGGACCCGTTTCTTCCCTTTTCTTATCAAGTCTTCCTTGAGGTCTTCCTCTTCGGAAGTTACTTTGTCTACTTTTTTTGTAGAATATCTTGCCCACTTTTCTAATGAGCATGGCAAAGTCCTCATCTAGTCTTCCGATGATTCTTCTTCATTATAGGAGGATGGAGTCGCCTTGAAAGCTATTGCTTTCTTCTTTGGAGCCTCCCTTTCTTCTCTCACCTTCATCTCCATCTCATGGGTTTTGAGATTACTGATGAAGCCGGAGAAGTCCATCTCCTCCCTATCGTTGAGCTCTTTGAGTGTGGTTGCCTTGCCTTCCCAAGATTTGGGAAGAGCTCTAATGACCTTCCGGATTTTTTGGTCCTTGTCAATTTTGTCACCTAAAGAGGATAAAACATTAGTAATCTTGGTGAAACGAGTGAGCATTTCATCTATACTTTCATTTTCAAGCATGTAGAAAACCTCATATTGAGAACGGAGCAAGTCAATTTTGTATCTATTGACTTGCGACGTCCCCTCATGAGTAACGATAAGAACATTCCAAACTTCATAAGTAGATTTACAATTAATCACACGAGAAAGATCATCTTCATTTAATGCTTGTGTAAGTGCATATTGGGCTCTAGCATTGGCCTCATAGTCCTTAGCGGTTGCTTCAGACCATGTACTCTCATCATCGTGAGGTTCAACAAATTATTTGGTAATGGATTTTGCAACTCTAACTCCTAGGGACTTTAGGAATAGGTTCATCTTGACCTACCAAATGGGAAAGTTCAACCCATCAAATTTGGGTGGGGATTTGATGCTAGAGAAGTCAAGTGATGCCATGAAAACAAGTTTAGTGCACAAATAAATAAAAATGCAACAAATAAATATAGCAAAATAAAGAGGATCTCCCTAAGGTGGTTAAATCAAAAGCTAGGGTTAGGCTTTGATACCAACTGAAAATCACCTAGAGGGGGGTGAATAGGTGATGGCTATACTCAATGGCAAATAATGCAGAATTAAAAACAAATTAGCAATAAACACAAACAATTAGATAGATCTTACAATAGAGTAAGCAATATAAGTGCAAGTAAAGTAAGAGAGTAGAGTTTAGAGAGATAGAGGATAATTACAAACACAAGAATATGTTTCGAGGTTCGAGCCACCGCTCTACGTCCCCGCCTTCAACACGATGAAGGATTTTCACTATGAGCGATCCCACCGGATCGTCAATCAATTACAAGTTCTCACTAGAACTCTTCGGACACACTTGTCTCCTCTCACGGTGCCGTAATACCAACTTGGAGCTCACTAGCTCGCTCGAGGCCGCAACATCTACAACTTCTCAATCAAAGAAAACGGTGATTAACACTTGACCACGAAAGGTAGCTCACAAGTACAACCCTACAACCAAGATAAGGAAATGAAACACTTGGAATTGTGTAGTGCTAAATATCAAGTAGAGAAGTAGAGGAAACGGCTTAAGTTAAAAATACTAAAACTTTGAAAATAGTTGGCTCAAGAAAATTCTTGTTGCAAAGAGGCTAAACTCTGAACTTGATATGAGGCTTGTAAATCTTGTCCTCGAGTTGTTTCATACTCCTCCTATTTATAGGGGATGAAAATGAGGTTAGAAAACCCAATAGATCAGTTGGGAGAAGACCCAACAAAAGACAAAATAGAAACTAGAAGTTGGGAGCCAACTTAGCAGAAAAATCTGCCGTCGTCGATCGGGAGGTCGACCGCCAACGGTCGGATTTCCGACCGTTGGGAAGGCGGTCAACTGGACGGTCGACCGTAGATCCCAAACAGAAAGTTAAAACTCTCTGTCAGTCGACCAGAATAAACAGAGAGCACTGCTCTTGCTTTCGGTCGACCGGTCGGTCGACCGAAGTGCACTTGTACACGTCGGTCGACCGACAGAGCAGTTCAGCTCTACCAGCGGTCGACCGGCTAAGGGCAAAGGACAGGTTTTCAAATATATTTTGAAGTCAAAATTTTTCTAATAGAATTTCTTTTGATATGTTGACACAAAATAGAGTTCTAGGTCTTTGAGCAAGTAAAGTGTGATCATAGATCAACACCAAATAATTTAGAACTATATTTTGGTAAAAATCTTTTCTAAAAACAAAAAATTGGTTTTTTCAAAACTTGTTTTTTCAAAACCAGATTTTCTGAAACTTGGTTTCTCTGAAACTCAGTAAGAAACCAGGTAACAAAATTTTGTATGAAAACACTAAAAGATTATGAAATGTGTGTGTGTGACAATCCCAAAAGCTATCAACTTCTTTCATCTTAGTTTTGACAAATATCTATAAATCCTAACTAAAATGGAAAACGGTAAAGATACAAATCTTGTATAGTCTTCTTGATATGCTTGATTCTTGAGCTCTCCTAGTGTGCTAGGCTCTGAGATCTAAATCTTCTTGGCTTTCAAATATGTGAGTCTTGTGTTGGAGCCGAAATGCAACATAATATTTTTCCTGAAACTTAATTAAACACCTTTGTTAATACCTAACTACATATGGTTGTTATCATCAAAACTAAGGGCAAATGGCCTTTGGGCCAACATGTTCTTTCAAGATCCACATCTTTGGATTGGGCCGTATTTTATGGACCAATCAGACCACCACTGAAACCACCACCATGAGGTAATTTTTCGTCCCTTTTCATTTGTTTCATGCATATACACATTCACGATACATTGAGGACAATGCATGAGATAAGTGTGTGGGGAGAATTCACTAACATAGATTATTTTATATTTCTTTCATACTTCTTTTTAGAAAATTTTTAAATTTTCTCTTTTGTATAGAAACCCCTTTTTCTTTTTCTTTTCTTTTTACAAAACTTTTGAAATAAGAGAAATAATTTTGATTCATTTTTAAAAAATTAAGATTATCTTAGGAATTAGAAAGACCAAAAATTATGAATTTTAAACCGAGTCAAAATAATAGATCTTGTTTAAATTTTAGGATAAGGAAGTAATATTGAAAAGATAATTTGATCTTGAATTTTTTGCCTTAGATACATGCACTTCACACTTACACAATTTTTTGGGATTGAAACAAAGACTAAAAATATCATAACAAAATATATAAAAAAATGATGACAATAAAAATCACTTATTGAAGCTGGGTAGTTATGCCTCAGGAAGCATGATTATTTACGCCTAAAATGGTGGACAAAAAATAATCCCCTTTAGTTTTGTGGCCTTATTTACTCGAGTCCTAAAGGCCGAGAGATATTTTCTCATCTGATTCCCTAAAACTATCTGGTTTAGGAGTAACCAGCTAAAGGCTCACTACTCGGGTAAGCTAGAAAGCCTAAGAAAACTAAGGGAAGAAACAAATTTTTTTGATATAAATAAATGGCATGAAAGTTAGAATCGATATCCCAAAAATCTTCACAGTTTACAAAATGTATATTTTTTAAGAGTTATTATGAAAGATCAAAGAATCAATTCAATTTAAATTCTTACCTTTAATTTATAACAAGTTTTGCATTTAGACTTAGTTTAAGGAAGAATAATTTCTGGTTAACCTATGACCTTGGATAGCTTAATTTCTGCAAAAATGCTTCAACACTTTTCTCTCTTTCAAAATGCATTTTCAAAATACTAAAATTTATTTCTTTTTTTATGAATTTTGTGGGTGTAATCTGCTAAAAACTTTAGGAGACACAACTCTTCTAGGAAAAACCTAGAGGTTTAACGACTTGTTGCACATACTCAGTGCAATCGCGCCACTTGCGAATGTGGTGTAATAATTTTCTTAGTTAGTTTTTGTTTTGCTCGGGACAAGCAAAAGATAAGTGCGAGGCTGTGATTAGTCTCCATATGTGTATATTTCATACCACATCTTCACATTAATTCTATATAAAATATTGCTAATAATGATTTTCTTATGTGTTCTTAGGTCCATGATGTGAAATGAAGAAAAAGCCTAAAAATCCCATTTATTTGGTGATTTTAGAGCCTAAAATATAGCCATTGACTTTGGTAAGCTAATCTGTCAAATCTAGAAGCAGAAAATCAGAAACCAGCAGAGGGAACCAGTAGGGAGGACAAGTCAGCAATCTACACCCACTGGTGCGGCGCGCCCGGACCCAGAAGGGCCATTAAAACGTGGCAAAAACCGTGTTTTCACGGTATTCTGGTGGGGCCATGTGTTGAGTTTCGACTCGTGGCCCCTTGATGCTTCCCTTGTGTCCCCCTTAGCCTATAAATACCCCAGGTTTTTTAGAACAGAAAGGAAAAGAGTTTTTAGGGTAGTTTTCTTTCTTTAGTTTAGGTTAGTTTTTCTTCTTCTTTCTCATTTATATTTTTTATTTCTTGTAAATCATATAATAGGGAAGAGAGTAGTATATAGGATAAAAGCAAGAGTGTTTGTAATGAAGGGTGACACACTATGAAAGGTTCTATCTTTATTCTACTTGTTTTTTCTCTCTAACTCCTTTTACATGCTTAGCTAATTTTTTCTCATGACAACTAACTATTAACTAATAACTTGCTAACTCCTTACTTGATAATCCACATGAATCTAATAGTCTCTATTTGGCCTTACTCTTGCAAGAGCCATTGATGGCTCATGATGATGGATTCTAACACTCTAACATCTAACTCTCTAACAAGCTAACATTACTTTATTTCATGCTTGCTCTAGTTTAGTTTTGATGGTTTAAGTGTAGCTTGCACTTATTGTTAAGTTGGATGTGAAAGTGATCTTATGGGTGATGCTTTGAAATGCTCTTGAACCAAGGACTAGTGATGGCCAAGGATACATGTGAGGCAACTGTCACTAAGAGGTTAGCATGATTAATTGAGTCATTAGTAGTTAGTAGCCATGAGTTTTCTTTGCTTTTGATTTTGTTTAAGAAATAATACAAAAATCATTCTTCTATATTCCTCTTCTTTATTTTCACCATAATCTTCTCTTCTTATTCTTTGTTTTCTTTTCTTTTCATTCTTTGGAACATAGAAGAATCGTTAACATACACACGTGAACATACCGGTAAAGCTTCTACTGCTTCTCGTCCCTGTGGATTCGACCTGTTTAGCCTCTATGCTATAACGGAAGTATCGAGAAAGCCAAAGTATACACACTTTAATTAGTGATTTCAAAATAACACTTTTCGTGCATGGTTTTTCCCCGATCAATATATTACATACCCCTTTCTTTCTCTCTCTCTTTCAATTCTTTTCCTCCTCCTTCTTTTTCTTCATCCAGCCAGCAGCACCCACGGCAGTCGTGCCCACTCCTTGACCAGTGTCCCTAGGCCACCACCACCACCAACTCAACACCACCTCCTTCTCCTCTCCCTCCCCACCAAACACCAACTCCTTACACTATCACCACCACCTCCTTTCTTCTTCCCACACCAAAACCCATCTTCACTATCATCTTCTCCACCACCTCTACCACTATGTACACCACCACATCCACCACTGACTCCACCCAACCTCCTCCTTCGGCAGGCTCTTCAGTTTTAGCTATTTCACGGCTTTCGAAATGACATTTTAAAAACCTCTAAATCTAACCCCTATAACTATACTTGCACCCCGCTATCCCCTCCTCTTTGGGCCTCACTTGGTCATGCCACCCTCCGGCACCTCTTGGCCACCGCCGCCGGCCGACCACAGACCGCCGCTGCCTCGCCCCCGGCCGACCTCCATGTCCCCTCCTTTTCTTCTTTTCCTTCTTCTTCTCCTTCCTTCTTTGCTTCCTTCTTTCTTCTTTCTTTTCCTTCTAAATTCTTTCCCTCTCTCTGCTATGTTTTCTCTCTCCTCTCTCTTTCTCCCACTCTCTTACCATCTCTCACTTTTTAGTTCTCATGTCCTCACTCTCGCCTCTACTTTTCACTCTCTCTGGCATTCTCTCTTGCATTCTCCGTCTTTCACCATTTTTTCTCTCCCTCCCTCTCCCTTATTTTGATTCTGAATCAGATACTCTCTCCCTTTCTCTCCTTTCCACCCCTCACATATTCTCTGGATGCGGAACTCACCCCCTGCATCCAATTCTCTCTCAGCTTGTAAATTCAACCTCCGCGTTTTAGATTTCGCAACGCAAAGCTTCTTATCCGCGTACGCGACACTCGTGTAACGCGACCCCTTGTTCTCTCTCCCTTGATTCCTCTATCTCATCTTCCTCTTTATATATATATATATATATATATATATATATAATATATATATATATATATATATATATATATATATATATATATATATATATATATATATTATTTTGAACATGTACACGCGTTGGTTACTTGGAGTTCCGGAGTTCGGGTTTTTCACAGTGTTTTTCACATTTAGGCAAGTGTTCTCGCTTTTTTGGATACCCTGCTTCGACGGGCATTTTACTGTATTTTTTAAGACTTTGTATTGTGTTTTCGAATATGTGTAGTTGTACAGTGTGATGTATCTGTATTCTGTGGATTGATGCTTGTAACAGCGCAGACAATATTCTATATGTTTGTTGTTCGGTACTAACATCTTTTGCAAGTACTCTTAACTTCAAGCCCAGCTCCAGGATTAACCTCTCCTAGGTTTATTAAAGTCCTTTGGACTTTCTAGATATGCCTGTAAAGGCAGCTTAGCGCTCAGCATTTTACCACTAAACACGTCTAGGCGAAACTCTGCCAGATTTTATACTTGCATCTTAAGCTAAGTCGTTCGCAGGTTCTACCAGGCGCTTTAGTGATTAAACACTGTTCACTGACCTTGTTCCCAACACTGCTTAGCTCCGGTTAGATGCTCGCATGCTTACTTCTCGGTTTACCTGCTTGATGATTTAACTATTCTTTTTTAATGGATGTGAAGAGTTTGAAATCATTACTTAAACCATTTTCCAAAATTATATCGCTTTCCAGTGTTCGTACCGATCTTCTGTATCGGTACCATTTTCCTGTTTCGTGTTGTTCATCATGTGTTATATGTTGTATTATCGCTTAACGTGTTTATACTTGCCTATTTTTACTTGACCCTTACATGATATTACCTGACATCTGACATGTGATCACCTGACACCTGCCATGCTTTATATTTGACTTTTATAATTGTCACTATTGGGAAATGATAACCTGACATCTTAATCATAACTTGACATATTTCAGTACCAACCGTACTCCTGATACATCATGTATTCATAATACACCTAGCATGCTACTTCTCATTCCCGTATACTGAAAATTACCTAATAAATTATAAAAAGGACAACTTGCATTGGGTCTGGGGAAACTGATGGATATCAGTATGATGTCATATTTATAATGGTAGTTATCATTGAAGTGTCATGTGGGGCGCGTAATGATAAGTCCCGAAAACAGGAGTTATATGCTGAAATGTCGTGTGGGGCGCATAATGATAAGACCCCAAAATCAATAACCTGATATCCTAAGCTGTAGTCCCGGGCGGAGAAGGGATCCACTATAAATATGATCCATCAGTTCTTCATTAGTTTTCAATAACCACCTCGGCTTAAACATATATGGATGTATGTCTACTGGTAACACATACTTAGATATATGGGTAGGACGAGTAATAATAATAAGATACTAATTAATAATTCATTGTGATTTGCAATTCAGATTGTATACATTCAGATTACGATAATGTGAGATATACGGTATATAGATGAGGATTTTCTTATTTGGATTAGTCCTTCGATGTACTTATCTCATGAAGCCGTAATCTGGGTTGTACTGCTGGTTTTGCCATATTTGCTTTTATCGGCTTTTAATTCAGATTTTCAATTTTATTATTATTATTATATTATATATATTTCTGATTTTACCACCAGTGTACTACTCAAATCTCCTGCTATCCCTTAATGTACACAGCCTGCCTCTTTCCTGATATTACACTTGTATTACTGTACCTAATCTCCTGACTTGTTTATTCTTGGTTTATGTGGATACTTGTTACCGTATAATTTCCTAATGATTCATACTGTTCTATTTAGCTGTTATTGTGAACAGCTCAGGTTGTGCGTATCAGTCGATGGAGACATGAGGTATATGGTATATGGATGAGGATTTCCTTATTTGGATTATTCCCTCAAGGTATCAATCTCATGAATCTATCTATTGAGCTTGTACAACTAGTTTTGTTGCATCTGTACATCTCACGTCTTGGTGCCTCTTTCATGCTTGGGTGTGTATACTCATAACAAAGTTTTTAGTGCATGATTTTGATTCGAATTTATTGATACACGTGTGCTTGACTGTGCATGCCACTTGGCATTCATCACATGACTTGTTGGGGAGTTTCTGACTCTCATAGATCCTCATGTCCAGATCCTAGAGCATAGACCTTGTGGACTCTCTCGGGTGCTGATCAGAAATGCACAGCTGAAGCGTGTATCATCGGCAGACCGTCTGGAGCCCCATCCTTCTAGACCCCCTGCTCGTCTCTCGAGTTTTATTTTTGTAACTCGTAAGCGCACATTGTACAAGTCATCGTTGTATATCTCTTTGTATTCTCGTATTTGCGCATATTGATGATGTAATATTCATGTAATATTGTGTCACATCCTGTGATAACTTTGTACATGTACTCATATGTGGAATGTATAATGTACCACATACTTTCATACTCTGATTCTTATTTGTATTGATGCTTAGCGTATATGAGGGTATTTTGACCTATGTATATATGTCGCAGTAACGTCTTCATACCTGCGGGATCGGGGCGTTACAGGGTAGTATCAGAGCCTAGACTCTCACATCCTCAGTACAATCAGTCGGTAAATTAATGGTAAAAAATTTTGCAACTGGAATGCATGAGTCCTGGTTATACAATCCAACTGCATGCACAGAGTTATCTGTTTTCTCTTGATAATCTTTTCCTTGGATCCTGAAACTCTTTTATCCTTTCATTTCTTAGTTTTTTGCTATCCTTAGACCAACTTGAACATGAAAAGACGGGGAAATTAGGATGATTCTAGCTCTTCTTAGGGTGGTCTTAGTGGAGAAAATGTTGAATTGATGGAAATTCTGAAGAGTCTGATGGAAAACCAACAGAAGCAGATAGAGATCTTACACCAGGGATTGTTAATGGCACCCCATTAGCAGAGGCCAGAAAATGTCACTGAGTTCAGGAATCTGCAACCGGCTGTATTTTCGGGTATCGAAAAGCCGTTGGATGCAGAACAATGGCTAATAGACAAAATAAATCTTATGAATGCAGCTCAAATCCTTGATAAGAGCCAGGTGGAAGTGGTTAAGATACAACTAAAAGATGTGATAAGAAATTGGTGGTAATCATGAGAGTCGAAATTGGTTCAAAAATAGGATCCAAACTAAAGAATTGATATTCACACATTTTCCCCTATCAATGAAGTTAATCATGAGAGATTGGTGATTCCATTTCACGCTGTACTGGTACAGGATTCAATGTTGACTCCGGATTAGAGAAAAAATCTAGTAAAGATACCAGAGTCATTATTGAATCAAAAAGTGAAATAGAATTACTGACATGAGGCTCAGGATCACATCAGGTTCGATTTCAATTTCAGAAAAGGGATAACTTGCCAGAGTGTCCAGGCGACTTTAGTATGGATAACTTGGAGTTTAGTCAAGTTCAAATGTGTGTTCTGAACTTGAATCTGGATTCCCAAAATGACATGATTCATGGGTCCAATCAGTAGAGTTAGGGATATAAGGATCGGTCAAAGGTTGACAAGAAAGATTTTCCTCGCTCTCATTGATCAATTCGCTCATAAGTGAGTCTAACCTACTGATAGTCTGTGTAACAGAATTTGGATTCGGAATCATGTCTTCCATACTCTTTGCAATTGGTTCTTCTTGAAAAGGTGAGAATAGAAGTTAATTTTGAAAATTGTGGTGAAATTGTAAGTCCATCAGATTTTACGATTGTTGCTCGAACTTACGCAAGGGTTCCATACTCAAGTCCCATATTGATGGTTGATAGTAAATTGAAAGTGATTAGAATTACCGTCTAGCTTTGGGCTAACAGGTCGTGTCTGGGAGGAGGAATGCGATGAAAGCTTTTCGATGTTTTTGTTTAGAAAGCAAAAATTGTGTTTGTTTTTTAGTTGAAAAGAGAATGGAGAGAAGAAAAATGATTAAAAGAAAAATTGCAAACTTAGAGAAGGCTTTGAAATGGGTGATTAAAAAAAACTTGAAAAGTAATTTGTTATTTTTAATATAAGAAGAAGATCTGGGCTCACTATCTCACTACTCAATGATGTGTTCTTCTCTTGAAATTCTTAGTGCCTCAACTTGATCATAGGCAAAATTTTAAGATTGAGTTTAGAGAGTTTTAAGCAAAACAAATAAGATAGTTTGAAAAAGTTAACCCTTTTCTTTATGAAATCATCTTGAGTTGAATGTTAAATCATCAAGTTTTTCAAGTATGAAATAAAAACAAGTCAAGAGATGTTTTAAAAGAAGTAGGAGTTTAGAAATCCAAACCCATCCTCATGTGCCTTCAAGAACACTTTCAAAGAAGAAAGGCTTAGTTTAGGCATGCAAATGATTCATTGGGTATTTTCAACAAAACCATTCAAAAGAAGAGGAATCGGAGAGAGGAACAATAATGAGCCCAAAAAATGAATTTAGCTACTCATGAAAGATGAAAAACAATACATGTAAATAAAGCAAGACATACTCGTGAATCGGAGTGGAAGAAGAGAAAGCTTGATCCTTTTATTGATGTCACTTTAATCTTCAGATTACATTCTCTCAATTCTCTCTCTCACTGATATTTGAACTGAACTACAAATTATAAAATAGAGATACAACTTCTATACTATCTAACAAAGAGTCTAAACCTTAAAAACAAAGAGTAAAACTAAAACTAATTTCTGGTCCCTTTTTCTGTACAAAATACTGCCTTTTATAGGAAAAAACCCCAGAGGAAAAGGAGTGAGAAGATAAGGGGAGCAAACGCTCCCCTTATCTCCACCAACAAGCCGCGGATCCGCGGCCACATTCTGGTGGAGATATGGTTGGCGTGGCTTTTCGCTCCCTTTTGTCTTACTAGATTCACTGCTTCAGCTCCTGAATTTGACGAAACGATCTTTGATTGTTGGCTTTAACCACTTGATTTGGAAAGATTCATTTCAACTGGTTTTCAACCTCTCTGATTTGTCAAGATCTGTCCTGATTTCCTGATTACGAATTTATTCTGAATTAAATCAGAATTTGATGGGCTTTTGGGCTCGTTTCTCTTTCCTATCCTTTAGCAATGGGCCTGCATTTTATAAAGAAAAATAGAATTTATTAATATGATTTATTTAGATAATAAACATGGTAATGTGACAATATATATGCAATATATGTGACCGATCACACCCTCACACTTATCTTTTGCTCGCCCTCGAGCAAAACATTAAAACTAATTCTAATCAATTATTAGACCACTTTCGCAGGTCACTCGATTGCACTGAGCATGTGCAACAAGCCGTTAAACCTCTAGGTTACCCCTAGATGACGAGTTTTGTCTCGTGAGGGTTTTCAGTGGATTGCACCCACAAAATCCATAAAGAAAGAGAAAAAATGTTAGTATTTCGAAAAGAATTTTGAAAAGAGAAAATATTTGAAGTATATTTGTAAGAGTTTAAGTAATCTATAAGTTATAGGAATATCAAACTTTCATTCCTAGACTTAGTCTATATTCAAAAGCATGTCATCTATCAAAGTATGGATTCAAATTGTATTTCTCATCTAGTCTATTACTTTACCCTGAGTCATATGCACCATCATGACTGTGAAGTTTGACTAAGGGTTCTTTAACATTAACTCTTATGCCTTATTTATACTTATTTTTTGGTGATATTTATTCCTCAATTCCCTTAGGCTTTCTAATCTGCCCATGTAAGGAGCCTTTAGTCGGTGACACCCAAATCGGACAGTTTTAGGGGACCAGTTGACAAAATACCCCTAAGGATTTAAACACTCGAGCAGACAAGGCCACGAAACCAAAGATTTTTATTTATAAAATGTACCCCTTTTAGACGTGAATACTTATGCTTCATGAGGCACAAATACCCAGCTTAGTCAGAGGATTTATATATATATATATATATATATTCAAACTTATCTAATTATCTTTTGCATAAATACGAAGGCTTGCTTAGGCCAAAGCACCTAGCTAATCAATAATTAGATTTGCATATATATTTTCTTTTTTTTTTAGTAAGACATAAGAATTTTTATCTTTGAACCCTAAGTGTGTAAGTGTATAAAGTGTGCATATTTCTTTAAGGTAAAGATCAAGACCAAATTACTTTCATCAATTTTCTTCCTAACACTGAAAATCAAACAAGTTATCTTATTTTGATCAAGTATAAGAAATCCTAATTATGATTTTCCTATTCCTTAAAATTGACTTAATTTCTTACAAAAAATATATCAAAATATTGTTCTTACCTTTCAAAAAGTTTTTTTTTCTATATATATATTTTTTCTCTTTTTTATAAATATATATATTTTCTTTGTTTTCTTCTTTTTTTCCATATATATTAGTTATGTTAGAGCCCTCCCTCACACTTATCTCATGCATTGTCCCCAATGTATTAAAGAAATGCAGAGATGCATGAAATAAAATAAAAAAGAGGAAAGTTACCGATACACTGGGTCGAAAAGACCCATAGCCGTTTCATTTACCGGCACCGATTCCAAGAAAGATTTAAAGCGTTGACCATTTACCTTAAAGTCATTTTCATTCTTGGTGTCACTGATCTCTGCAGCACCGTGTGGAAACACAGTTTTTACAATGAATGGCCCAGTCCATCTTGATTTTAATTTTCATGGAAAAAGATGAAGCTGAGAATTATAGAGTAAGACTTTTTGTCTAGGGACAAAAGTTTTTCTTATGATGTGTTTATCATGAAAAATCTTAACTCTATCTTTAGTGATCTTAGCATTTTCATAAGCCTCATTTCTCAACTCCTCTAATTCAAATTTTATAATTTTCGAAGGTTACCGGCCTTAGTCTAGTCGAAATTCAACTGCTTGATTGCCCATAAGGCCTGGTGCTCTAACTCAACGGTTAGGTGACAAGCCTTCCCAAAGACTAACCTATAAGGAGACATCCCTAGAATCGTCTTGAAAGCGGTCCTATAGGCCCATAGGGCATCTACAAGTTTGGTGGACCAATCTTTCCGGTTTTGGTTCACAATTTTCTCCAAAATAAGCTTGATTTGTCTATTGAAAATCTCAACCTGCTCACTAGTTTGAGGATAATAAGGTGGGGACAGTTTGTGAGTTATGGCATACTTCCGCATAAGAGCTTCAAAAGATCTATTGCAAAAGTGAGTACCATTGTCACTGATGATAGCACAAGGGGTTCCGAAGCGTGAGAATATGTTTTCTTTCAAAAACTTTACGCCAACTTTGTTATCATTAGTTTTACTTGGAATGGCTTCTACCCACTTGGACACATAGTCCACAGCAACCAATATGTATTGGTTTCCAAATGAGTTAGGAAATGGACCCATAAAGTCGATACCCCAAACATCAAAGAGTTCTATTTGTAGAATTGGGTTGAGGGGCATTATATCTCGTTTTGAGATCCTTCCTACCATCTGGCATCTAGGGCGCATCTTGTAAAATTCATAAGCATCTTTGAACAAAGTGGGCCTATAGAACCCACTTTGTAGCACTTTTTCAGCAGTCTTGCAGGGACCAAAGTGTCCACTGCATGCAAGTTCGTGACAAAAGGATAAAACACTCTTAACCTCTTCATCGGGAACACATCTCCTAATAATTTGGTCAGAACAGTACTTAAAAAGATACGGTTCCTCCTAAAAGAAATGCCAAACTTGAGATAAGAACCAGTATGTATCGTTTTTAGATCAATGAGACGAAGTTTGATTTTTCACTAAGTAATTCACTATATTAGCAAACCGAGGTTCCCCAAAGATAGCTAAGAGATTTTCATCAGGAAAGTCCTCATTTATGGGTAATTCGTTGCATGAAGAGTTTGGAATTCGTGAGAGATGGTCAGCAACGACATTTTCTATGCCTTTCTTGTCTCGAATCTCGAGATCAAATTCTTGAAGGAGGATCCAACGAATGAGTCGGGCCTTGGCATCCTTTTTCATCATGAGATACCTAAGCGCGAATGATCGGTGAAATGGTGATTTTTGACCATAGTTGGTAGGGACAAAATTTCTCTAAGGCAAACACTACTGTCAAGAATTCCTTCTCAGTAGTAGTGTAGTTCAATTGAGCATCGTTGAGAGTCCTACTAGAGTAGTAAATCACGTGATGCTTGTTATCAATGCGTTGTCCTAGGACAGCGCCTATGACAAAATCAGAAGCATCGCACATGATTTCGAACGGCTTAGAGCAATCCGGTGCAGATATGATTGGTACAAAAATAAGCTCTCTTTTAAGTTTCTCCTAAGAATTCATACTTCAGCATTGAAAGTGAAGTACACGTTCTTACCTAACAGATTAGTCAATGGTCTAGCAATCTTGCTAAAATCTTTGATAAATCTTCAGTAAAAATCGGCGTGTCCTAAGAAGGATCGAATATCCTTCACGTATTTGGGTATGGAAAGCTTAGCAATAACCTCAATCTTGGCTCTATCCACTTCAATTCCCTTCTTGGAGATTTCATGACCCAAGACAATTCCATGTTTTACCATGAAGTGGCATTTCTCCCAGTTCAGGGTTAGATTTTTCTCAGCACAACGTTGGAGGACAAGTTCTAAATGATGGAGACATTGAGTGAATGAATCTCCATAGATGGAGAAATCATCCATGAAAATTTCTAAGAATCGTTCTACCATATCAGAAAAAAGACTCAACATGCAATGTTAAAATGTTGCTGGGGCATTGCACAAGCCGAAAGGCATTCGACTATAAGTAAATGTCCCAAATGGACATGTGAATGTAGTCTTTTCTGGTCCTCAGGAGCAATAGGAATCTGATTATAACCCAAGTAACCGTCCAAGAAACAGTAATACTCGTGGCTCGCCAAACGTTCAAGTATTTGATCAATGAAGGGGAGTGAAAAATAGTCCTTACGAGTTGCAACATTAAGTTTCCTATAGTCAATGCAATCTCGGATCTTCGTGGGAAGTCGAGTTTGGACCAACTTTTTATTTTTTTTCCACTACGGTGAAACCGGATTTCTTTGGAACCCCGTGGATAGGATTGACCCATTGGCTATCAGATATGGGATAGATTATCCCATTGTCTAAGAGTTTCACAATTTCAGCATGAATAGTCTCTTGCATTATAGGGTTTAACCTACGTTGCAGGTCTCTTTTAGGTGTTGTATCTTCATTGAGATGAATGCGATGTTGAACTATGGTTGGACTCAATCCCTTTATATCAGTTATAGTCCAACCAATGGCTTCCCTATGTTTTCTTAGAATTGCTTTAAGATCTTCTTCTTGCCCGTCATTTAAATGGGAGGCAATGATAACAGGAAAGGTCTCTTGTTCGCCTAGATAGACGTACTTGAGATGCGCAGGTAAGGCTTTCAATTCTAAGGAAGAGGAAGGCTCACTGGAAGGATGAGTCAAATTTGTTGGCTCTATATTTGGTGAAATAGGGTTCGAGGCTCAATTCACAGCTGACTCAAAACCTGATCAAGATTATAAGTCGTCAGACTCTAACCCGAAGTCACATTCAGTTTCTATTTTCAATTCTTCACTATGTTCACTTGTTAAGTTCTCAATGAGGTTGACTTCAAATGTTTGATCCTCAACATCACGGGGTTGTTTTCCTAGGTTGAAGATATTGACTTCTCTAGTCATGTCTCCAAAGGTTAACCTCATGGACCCATTCCTATAGTTGATGATGGCATTGGCAGTAGCAAGGAATGGTCGCCCTAGGATAATAGGAGTTTGAGCCCTAGGATTGGACACAGGTTGTCTCTCTAGAACTATGAAATCAACGGGTTAAATAAACTCCCCGAACCGAATAAGGACATCATTAATTTTCCCTTTTGAAACTTTTACTGAACGGTCAGCCAGTTGGATAGTGACTCGAGTTGGACTAAGATCGCCCAACCCGAGTTGTTGATAAACTGAGAATGGAAGCAAGTTGATACTTGCCCCCAAGTCAAGAAGTGCACGACTAATTTCGGTTTGTCCTATGGTGCAGGCAATGGTGGGACAACCTGGATCCTTGTACTTGATAAGGATCGGACCCGACAGTAACTCACTAATGTTAGTGGCTAAGAAGACCTTTTTGGGTACATTAGTCTTTCTCTTCTTGGTACATATGTCCTTAAGAAACTTAGCATAGGATGGGACTTGTTGGATGGCATCAAGAAGTGGCACATTTATCTTCACTTGATTGAAGATCTCAATTATCTTATCCATGTGTGAATTTTGCTTGTTGTTTTTCAGCCTATTAGGAAATGGTACTATAGGCTGGTTAGGAAATGGTACTATAGGCTGGTGCACCTGACTGGTTGACTTATTTTTTTCAGATTCGTCAGATTTGAAAGGATTTGGATTAGATGAGGTGGATGCTTGATTGTGGTTGTACTGAATGAGATTAGATGGTATTGACACTTGATTATCAACTTTCTTTCCCGACCTCAATGTATGAACAACATTACATTGATTTATTGATTGATCCTCAGCCAAATGAGCTTATTGAGAATTTCTAAGATTCATTATTGACTGACTAGGCAAGGTACCTTTTTGTCTCTCATTTTGTGGAGTGGCTAATTGGCTCATTTGAACCTCTAGCCTCTGTACAGTTTGCATGAGAGAATCTTGGTTCTTCATGTATCTTTCCATATTTCTCTCAAAGTCAGTTATTCTCCTTTCTAGTTGAGGATTCTGGAAGGAAGATTATGGAGCTTGGTTGGGAAAGTTTTATTGATAGTTTGAAAAGTTAGGTGGATGGTTGGGAGAATTATGCTAGAAACTAGAAAAGTTGGGTTGATGATTGGAAGAATTATTAGCATAATGGAAGTGACTTGCATGATTTGACCGTGAATGGTCATTGTTATTTTGGCTCCATAAGCGGGTGATTTCTCCAGCCAGGATTGTACATTGGTGCGTAAGGATTATTGTTTGGCCTTGAAAAGGCCGCATTCATCAGTTCAGGGTACTGTTGTTGAGCCTGAAACACAGGATACTCCTCAAACACATGATTCATGGCTTGACAGTAAGTACAGCCCGGAGTTGGAAATTAGTTTGGGCTGACTTGATTGACTGGACTTGGTTTCTTAGTTTCTAAAGCTTCCAGTCTTCTCGCTAGATTAGCTAACTTAGTCTTATTAGCTATGGATGATTCAATAGAATGGAGACCTCCTTTTGAAGAGATGGAGTTTGAGTTCCTAGAGGTTTCACTAGCAGGTTCCCATTGGATGGTCTTTTCAGCTAGATTCTCATATAAATCTCATCCTTCATTTTCATCCTTCTGCAATAATCTCCTTTGGCACATGCTTTCTAAGAGGGTTTGGTTGAATAGTCTAAACCGTCATAAAGAATTTGGCATTGTCGCCATTTCTCTATTCCATGATAAGGACATTGGACAAGGAGGTCTTTAAAGCGTTCAAAGTACCTCCAAAACGGTTCACTAGGTTCTTACTTGAATTGCATGATGTTCTTCCTAATGAGAGCGGTCTTATGAATTAGATAGAATTTCTTCAAGAAGACCTTGATGAAACCATCCCAAGATAAGATAGAGCCGGCCGCTAAGCTGTAAAGCCATTTCTTGGCTAAGTTCTTAAGAGCGAAAGGGACAAATCTCAACCTAATAGCATCATCTATAAGGTGTGGGATTTTCATCATTAGACATACTTTCTCAAATTCTCTTATGAAGAAATAAATATTTTCGGACTCTAAGCCATGAAACTTGGAGAGTGTGTTGATGAACTGAGGCTTGAGCTCAAAATTGTATTCACCAACCAATGGAAGTTGGATGCAAGATAGAAGTGAGGTTCTAATGAGATAGAACCTATCCTGCAAAGATGTCGGTTGAGCCATAACCGGATCTGGTCTTGGTTCAAACTTGGGTGGTGATATGTGTCTAGTCAACCTAGATGAATAAGGGTCTCTTAACCATACTTCCATACACAAACACAATCACAAACAAGTTTACCAACAACAAGAGTAATCAATCAAGCTTAGTTTAAGGTAACCTTGATCTAGACAACTCCTAACTGGTTGATTGTCCACAAGAGGTATAATGCAGACTTTGACCACAAGTTAATCAGCCAGGTCAGGGCAAGATTGGTGGCAGGTATCTGCGCAAAAGCGACGGGCCTAATTAAGCCAAACAACAAGCTTTCGTGGTTTCGCCCCTCAATCCCTTTCCTAGACACTGATTTGGCAGGAGTTAAATTCTAACACCACCCCCCTCAGGATAATCTCCTAGTGAGTTCGAAATGTCTCTAAGGCCAACGTCTATCAGATTTTACTTAGGCTTAGGTTGTGCGTACTTAGAGATGGTTTGTGGGCTAAGAAAGGGTAATTACTTCCCCACCTTATCTTGATTTGGGTTTTGCCCTTAGAATTGATTGTGCAAAGTGTGCAAGATATAGAAAAGTAACATTCAAAATCAAATATCACCCAAGAATGTTTCCTAAACTATATGCTATGCATACATATCTTGTCTCCAGCTATCTTTAACAGCAATTGTAAAATAAACGTAATTAGACAAATGCCTAGAATTTAAGTCTAAACATTTTTTAAGCAATTAACAATCACTCAGATTACTGTTTGATTAAAAATAGGGATTGTGAATATCAGATATAGCACGGATAATAACACAAAAACTTTATTTTTGTAAGTAATATGTCCTGCAAAAAAGAGTTTTTAGTAGTCCAAATTTTCAAACTTGCGCTGCAATTTCTTGAAATTCTGTTTTCTACTTTCGAGAGTAGGGGAACAGAATACCAAGTCTTCTCCTGCAAAGTTTGAGTGCTACATCTGAATCTTGACGTCCCTGAAATAAGACACCAAACTAGTTAAAAAACAAATACACCGTTCCCTCCCCGGCAACGGCGCCAAAAATTGATCGTAAATTGAAAGTGATTAGAATTACCATCTAGCTTTGGGCTAACGGGTCGTGTCCATGATAAGGAATGCGATGAAAGCTTTTCGATGTTTTTGTTTAGAAAGCAAAGAATTGTGTTTGTTTGTTAGTTGAAAAGAGAATGGAGAGAAGGAAAATGATTAAAAGAAAAATTGCAAACTTAGATAAGGCTTTGAAAAGGGTGATTAAAAAAAACTTGAAAAGTGATTTGCTGTTTTAATATAAGAAGAAGATCGGGCTCACTATCTCACTACTCAACGATGTGTTCTTCTCTTGAAATTCTTAGTGCCTCAACTTGATCATAGGCAAAAATTTAAGATTGAGTTTAGAGAGTTTTAAGCAAAGCAAATAAGATAGTTTGAAAAAGTTAACTCTTTTCTTTATGAAATCATCTTGAGTTGAATGTTAAATCATCAAGTTTTTCAAGTATGAAATAAAAACAAGTCAAGAGATGTTTTAAAAGAAGTAGGAGTTTAGAAATCCAAACCCATCCTCATGTGCCTTCAAGAACACTTTCAAAGAAGAAAGGCTTAGTTTAGGCATGCAAATAATTCATTGGGTCTTTTCATCAAAACCATTCAAAAAGAAGAGGGATCAGAGAGAGGAACAATAGTGAGCCCAAAAAATGAATTTAGCTACTCATGGAAGATGAAAAACAATACATGTAAATAAAGCAAGACATACCCGTGAATCGGAGTGGAAGAAGAGAAAGCTTGATCCTTTTTTGATGTCACTTCAATCTTCATATTACAATCACTCAATTCCTCTCTCTCACTGATATTTGAACTGAACTACAAATTGTAAAATAGAGATACAACTTCTATACCATCTAACAAAGAGCCTAAACCTTAAAAATAAAGAGAAAAACTAAAATTAATTTTCGGTCCCTTTTTCTGTACAAAATACTGCCTTTTATAGGAAAAACCCCGAGGGAAAGGAGTGAGGAAACGCTCTCCTTATCTCCACCAACAAGCCGCGGATCCACGGCCAGGATATGGCCAAGTGGCCACATCCTGGTGGAGATATGGTTGGCGTGGCTTTTGGCTCCCTTTTGTCTTACTGGATTTACTGTTTCAGCTCCTGGATTTGACGAAAAAATCTTTGATTGTTGGCTTTAACCACTTGATTTGGGAAGATTCATTTCAACCAGTTTTTAACCTCTCTGATTTGTCAAGATCTGCCCTGATTTCCTGATTTTAAATTTATTCTGAATTAAATCAGAATTTGATGGGCTTTTGGGCTCGTTTCTCTTTCCTATCCTTTAGCAATAGGCCTGCATTTTATAAAGAAAAATAGAACTTATTAATATGATTTATTTAGATAATAAATATGGTAATGTGACAATATATATGCAATATATATGACCGATCAATGGTTGTTCATTTTGAATTGGTGAGACTGGAAAAGATGAGTAGGACTTTTGAAAATTTGGTTGAGATGATGAGTCCAACATATTTTGCATTCTTTCACAAAAGACTTCCAAACACTTTTCTAGCTCAAATTCTTCTTCAATTGGATGCTCTAGAAAAGGAGTATGTAGAGTTTGATATGGGAAGGATTATGAATTGAGCAAATTTTGAACTTGTTGTAGGGACTCTTCCATACTCCTTTCCAAATCAGATTTTTCTTTGGTTGGTGGAACAGGAAAAGGAGTATATGAACCAAAATCGGGGAATGAACTTTGTGAAAATTATGGACAAGGCGGTTGAAAATTTGACTCGGGGGAGGTGAATCCCCATGAACTCTGTGAAGAGTTGAAATTACTTTGAAAATTATGGTTATAAGATTGGGGGTACGGGTCATATTGAGTCGGATAATCCCAACCCGTCATATATGATTGGTTCATGTTGTACACAGCCGGGTCAGAGTTATCCGAATCAAATGAGGTCAGTGTGAGATATGGATTCATATTCGGATTGAAAAAAATTATTGTTGTTAAAATCCATATCACAATTTACAAAAAAAAAAAGAAAACAAACAAACAAAAAGAAAAAGAAAATAAGCCTATGCTAGGGTCGACTTAGACCTAGACGACTCCTAACTGGTTAGACTGTCTACGGGGGATATATCGTCGGAATCTGACCATGAGTTAATCGGCCAGGTAGGGGCAAATCAGTGGGAGGTATCCGTGCCGGAGCAACGGGCCTAATTATGCCAAACTACTGTTCTTCGAGGTTTCGCCTCTCAATCCCCAACCTTAGACACCGATTTGACGAGAGTCAACTTTTAACAACCTCCCCCTTAGGTCAATCTCTTAAATGAGTCCGAGATGTCTCTAGGGGCCAACGTCTAGCAATTTTTATTAAGGCTTGGGTTGTGTGAGTGGGGAGGTGATTTTTGGGCTAAGGGAGGGTAATGACTTCCCCACCTTATGTTGTATTGAGTTTTGCTCTTAAATTTAATTTGTGCAAGTGTTCAATATAGATAAGAATGAACACAAAAAAGTGAGTAAATCACTGAACTGTTTGTCCTAACTATATGCAATGTAATATGTACACCTCCTATTAATATCACAACAACACAAGAATAAAATATAGTATATTGGAATGAAAATTGACACGTGCCTAGATGCAAATGTCTAAGCCGTTTTAAAGCATCCAATTACCGTATTTTAATTCTTAAAATTATTTACAGTGTACAGGTAATATAAATAAAAATTAGCAGTAGAGTATAAGAATATACAAGAATTTACCCAACCACACAAGAGCATGTGTGGACTTCTGCAATGCTAAAACTTTAACCTGCACACCAAAAATAAAGAAGAAAGGTTAACAAAAACGTGAAATCAAACCGTTCCCATCCCCGACAACGGTGCCAAAATTTGATCGGTAAAAAGTAAGCACAAGAATAAGTAAAAGAGTGTGGGTCGATGTTACTGCTTTTGCAATTCTTCCGTAGTAGCGAAGTGGCTATACGGGTCGTATCCACAAGGAGGGAGAGCGATGAAAGTTTGATGCTGCTTCTTTGTTCAAGAAAAGAGAAAGTTCTTTGTGTCAAATAAAGAATTGGAAAATGAAAACAAGTTGGTTTTAAAAATTGTTTTAGAATAATTTTGGGGTTTGTAAAGTTAGATTTTCTTAATGGTAAAAACGCATGGCTAACTTTCTACTAAGTGCTCCCACTAATTCCTAACTTCTTGAAGATGTAGCCTCACGATGGATCATAGGCAAGCATAACCCTTATGCATAGGAACTATTCACGTGGAAATCGAGTGAAAGTTCTTCCTATAACTTAGCGTAACACGGCAAAAACTTGGACATTCCCTTATCAAGATCCAATTGAAGGCGAGAATACGGGAAGACACAAGTGCACTAATGGTATCGACAAAGTTAAAAGGAAAATCTTTAACTTACAAAAACAAGTAAAGCATACAATCCATAAATCATCAAAAACCCGTTAAGCATGAAATATACGAAAGTGAATACTTGAATGTAAGTTAGAGTTAGAACCCTCGTCTTAAGATATCATAGCTCTTGTTTGCACAAGGCTTATTTGACACTATTGACTCATTTGGGTTTATCAATCAAGTTGTTAAAGATTAGTGGGTTAGTAGTTAGTTAGTCATGTAATGGAAGAGTTAGTTAGACATGGTAATAAAGAAACAACAAAGGAAAAGGAGCAAAGAGAAAGGGAGTTACACTACTACAAGAAAGTAAAAGAAAGATGTAAAGAGAAAAGGAGTTACACTACAACAAGGAAGTAAAAGCAAATGGAAAACACAAGTAAATGGAAAGAAGAAAGAGAAGTAATTACTTGTATTAGCTTGTCACCTTTCAAATACAACTCTTACACACTCTCTCTCTCTCTCTCTCTCTCTCTCTCTCTCTCTCTCTCTCTCTTTCACTTTAATGGCTAAAATTACTAGAAGAAGAAGGAAACTAAAACAACTACAATCCTAAAAACAAGATTACAATAATGCTCTAAACTCTGAATCTGCCTCTCTTCAGACCCTAGGGGGTTATTTATAGGCACCAGGGAACGGGGGCCAGGGGGACGACCCCTGGCCTAAAGCCCGAGCGCGCTCGCGCACGTACGGTCGCGGAAACGTGGCCCTGGATGCGTTTTCGCGGCCATGCCAGGGCGGCGCGCGCCTGGCTTCGGGCAGCGTGTTGTCCTGTCTGTCCCCTGTCAGGTGGATCTTTTGGTTTCTGGATTTGATGCCCTGGGCTGACAAAATCTCCACTCTAAAGTCAATGGCTACTTGGTAGGCCTTTAATCACCCATTAAATGGTGATTTAGGGTTTTCTTCTTCATTTGCACACCATGGACCTAGGATCAAGCAAGCAAAGCTTTATTAGCAGAATTTTATATCAAATAAATATGCAGATGTGAGAAAAATTATGCAAAATTAGAGACTAATCACACCCCTACACTTATCTTTTTGCTTGTCCCGAGCAAAACAAAAAAATAAGAAAATTATTATACCACTTTCGCAGGTGACGCGACTGCACTGAGCATGTGCAACAACCTTTTAAACCTCTAGGTTTCCCATAGAGGATGAGTGTTGTCTCCTGAGAGTTTTTAGTAGATTGCACCCACAAAATCCAGTTAGTGAAAAAATATTTAGTTGTTAGCAAACCTCTTTCAAGAAAAAGAACTTTCAATCATCTAAGTAAAAATGACCGAATGATGTAAGAATTATGTTCAACCCTCATAAGTCCTCCTATACTTTAGCCTTCATAAAAGAAGAAATTATGGTTTTTCTTTAAATTTAGAAAGGATCTTATACTTCTAACTCATCTGTTATTTTGCTTTAGATAGATATGCATAATGTGTAAGTGTGATTTGCTTGAGATTTTTCAACTCAACTTTGAATATCATTTAATTTTATTAATATTTATCTATTATTCTTGATTTCATTAGGCTTTCTACTTTACTCATGTAACACATATCAAACCGATGACTCCCAAACCAGATGGTTTTAGGGCACCAGGTGAAAAAAACACCTCTCAGGTTAAATATGCAAGTAGAGTAGGCCACGAAATCAAGATTTACTTATATATTATATATTGATTATTATTTTTTGGCGTGAGTAATCATGCTTCTTGAGGCACAATTATCCAGCGTTTTTTTTCAGAGTTGTGCCTTTAAATCCCAAGCATGTGTGTGTGGTTTATGCATATTCTACTAAGGCTAAATAAAAGGTATGAGTTATTTTTCTTATCCCTCTCAACTCTTAGTCAAACCAATATTTCTTATTTATTTAGACAAAAATAAAGATTCATTAATAAGGTTCCCTTAATTCCTACAACCTTTTAGTATTTTTATAAAGAGTATGAAATTTCTTTTCAATCTGGAGAAATTTTTTTTTGGTAGAATGAAAAAGAAAAAGTATTAGCACCCCCCATACCTATCTAATGCATTGTCCTCAATGAATGTTTATGTAAATGCAAATACAATAAATAGGGTAAAGAAATAATGTCACCGTCTTCGTGGACTTGGGCCGACCAAGTGCGAATAGGTTAAAGAAATGTAAAAAAAATGTAGAAAGGGTAAGCATATAAACAATAAGAATGTTTTTAATTAATTTTTTTTAGTTACTGTTGTTAGGTGTATGACGGGGCAAAAAGAGTCAGCACACTATCATCCGGAGTCATAGGTTCAGTGGTCAAGAAGGGCTTTAGTCTTTGCCCGTTAACTTTGAATTTCGTGTTGTTCTTAAGGTCTACAATAATCACAGCATCGTGTGGGAAAACGGTGCGCACAATGAACGGTTCAGACCAACGAGTCTTTAGCTTTCCTGCGAAAATATGAAGCCTAGAGTTATACAGCAGAACCTTGTCTCCCGGGGCAAAGTTTTCCGGTTTATAATCTGATCATGAAAAAATTTAGTCCTACTTTTGATGATCTGAGCATTCTCATATGCTTCATTCCGTATCTCCTCTAATTCTGTGATCTGCAGTCTCCTTAGCTTACTGGCCTTACTCAAATCAAAATTGAGCTGCTTAATGGCCCAGAGGGCACGGTGTTCTAACTCTACTGGCAGATGACAGGCTTTCTGAATATTTTTCTGTAAGGAGACATCCCCAGGACTGTCTTAAAAGCAGTGCGGTAAGCCCATAATGCATCGTTGAGTTTAACCGACCAATCCTTTCGCTTTTGTCCGACAGTCTTTTCTAAAATGAGCTTGATCTGTCGATTGGTGACTTCGACCTGCCCATTTGTCTGGGGATGATACGGATTAGATAACTTGTGATTGATGAAATATTTTCGCATCAGAGCTTCAAAAACTCTATTGCAGAAATGCGATCTAGTATCACTAATTATCGCTCTGGGGGTGTCAAATCCGGAGAAGATGTTCTCTTTGAGAAATTTGACAACCACTTTGTTGTCATTAGTCTTTGTTGGCATAGCTTCTACCCATTTAGAGATGTAATCGACAGCAACCAAAATGAACTGGTTGCCGAAAGAATTAGGCAATGGTCCCATGAAGTCGATACCCCAAACATCAAAAATTTCAACTTCCAAGATCGGGTTCAGGGGCATCATGTCTCTTCTTAAAATTTTCCCAATCTTCTGACAATTTATGCATGACTTGCAAAAATGGTATGAGTCTTTGAACAAAGTGGGCTAGTAAAACCCACTTTGTAGAACCTTCTCTGTAGTCTTGCGGGGACCGAAGTGTCCTCTGCATGCAAGTTCATGGCAAAAGCTTAGCACACTCCTCTGTTTCTCCTCTGGTATGCATCGTTGAATAATCTGGTCGGGACAATACTTAAAAAGATACGGCTCTTCCCAGAAGAAGTACCGTACTTGGGTAAAGAAACGACACTGGTCTTACTTTGTCTAGTCAGCGGGTAATTGTCCAGTGGCCAGATAATAGACTATGTCCGCATACCAGGGTTCCTTTAAAATGGCCAGATGTGCTCGTCTAGAAAATCCTCGTTGATCGGAGCTTGCATGATAGGTGTGTTAGGAATTCGTGATAGATGATCAGCGACCACATTTTCTATACCTCGTTTATCCTGAATTTTCAGGTCAAATTCTTGAAGAAAAATGATCCACCGAATCAATTGGACTTTTACTTCCTTCTTGGTCATGAGGTATTTCTGTGCCGAGTAATCCGTAAAAATCACTGCCTTCGAGCCTAACAAGTAGGGCCGGAACTTCTCTAACACAAAGACAACGGCCAAGAATTCCTTCTCAGTCATTGTATAATTCTGTTAGGCGTCATTCAAGATCCTACTCGAGTAGTAAATTACGTGCTGCCTATTGTCAATGTGCTATCCTAGAACAGCGCTAATAGAAAAATCAGAGGCATCGCACATGATTTCAAACGGTTGGGCCCAATTAGGAGCAGAAATAATAGGCGCAAAAATAAGTTCTTGCTTAAGCTTCCCCCATGACTTGAAACATTCATCGTTAAAATCAAAAGGCACGTCCTTAGCGAGCAAGTTGGTTAAGGGCGTAGCGATTTTGCTAAAATCCTTAATGTACCGTCGGTAGAACCCAGCATGCCCTAGAAAGGATCTAATATCCTTGATGCTTTGGGTGATGGAAGCTTAGCAATCACTTCTACTTTAGCCTTGTTCACTTCAATGCCTCTCCTAGAAATCTCATGGCCTAAGACAATCCCCTGTCTTACCACTAATATTTCTCCCAGTTCAGAGTTAGGTTCTTCTCCTTGCATCTTTGTAGAACTAACTCTAGGTGATAAGGACACTGATCAAATGAATCTCCGTAGATGGATAAGTCATCCATAAAAATCTCAAGAAAACGTTCTACCATGTCGGATAAAAGACTAAGCATGCACGTTGGAATGTTGTGGGAGCATTGCACAATCCAAAAGGCATGCGTCGGTAAGCGAAGGTTCCGAACGGGCAGGTGAACATGGTCTTTTTCTGATCTTCTACAACAATGGGGATTTGATTGTATCCTGAGTACCCATCTAGGAAGCAATAGTACTCGTATCCAGCCAGGCATTCAAGCATTTGGTCGATGAAGGGTAGCGAGAAGCGGTCTTTATGGGTGGCTGCATTCAACTTTCTATAGTCGATACAAACACGAACCTTGGTAGGCAGTCTTGTTTGTACCAACTCTTTTTGTTCATTTTTAACCACCGTAAAGCCAGCTTTCTTTGGACCGCATGAACAGGGCTAACCCATTGGCTATCAGAAATGGAATAAACGATCCCATTATCTAATAGTTTCAAAATTTTTACTTTTAATGCCTCTTGCATGAGTGGGTTAAGTCTGCGTTGTGGGTCCCTCTTGGGGGTTGCTTCATCGATTAAATGGATTCTATGTTGAACTATGGCTAGACTTATCCCCTTGATATCCTTCATCGTCCATCCAATGGCTTCCCTATGTCTTTTCAGAATAGACATTAAGCTGTCTCTTGTTGCTCAGTCAGGTGGGATGCTATGATGACTGGCAGGGTTTCTCTTCCGCCCAGGTAGGCTTACTTGAGGTGTTCGGGTAAGGCTTTTAGCTCTAGGGAAGGTGTTGCTTCATTGGAGGTAATATCCGGACTTTCAATCCAATGATTAGGTACACTTGGGCTTAACGCCCAGTCCACTGCCGAATCTATGTCTGGTCTAGATTAAAATCCTCAGACTCCAGATCAAACTCTGCCTCTGTTTCTATCTCCATGCTTTCCTCATGCTCACTGGTCAGATTTTCAATAGAATTGACCTCAAACGTCTGATCATTGATATCCCTAGGTTGTTTTTCAAGATTGAAGACATTGACTTCCTTCGTCATGTCTCCAAAGGTCAATCGCATGGACCCGTTCCTACAGTTGATTATGGCATTGGCTGTAGCAAGGAATGGGCGTTCTAGGATGACCGGAGTTTGAGACCGTGAATTTGACACAGGTTGGGTCTCAAGCACAATAAAGTCAACGGGGTAGATGAAATCCCCGACCCGGATAAGGACATCTATGATTTCCCTCTTCGGGATTTTCACAGATCGGTCAGCTAACTGAATGGTGACTCGATTTGGGCTTAGCTCGCCCAATTCAAGTTGCTGGTATACTGAGAGAGGTAACAACTTGATACTTGCTCCCAAGTCAAGGAGTGCTCTGCTAATTTCTGTTTGTCCTATGGTGCAAGAAATTGTGGGACATCCGGGATCCTTGTATTTCACCTGAATGGGACCAGACAGAATTTCGCTTATATTGGTTGCCAAGAACACTTTCTTGGGCACATTTATCTTTCTCTTCTTCGTACATATATCCTTAAGAAATTTGGCATAAATTAGGACTTGTTGGATAGCGTCAAGAAGAGGCACATTCAGTTTGACTTGGTTAATCATCTCAAGCATCTTTTCCATGTGCATATTCTTATTTTTTTCCCTAATCCTATTGGGAAAGGGTGCTATAGGCTTATGAACTTGTTTAGCAGCTTTGTCCTCGTCAGATGTTTGAGGAGCAGTTTGGGAGGAACTAGAAGAGGTGGAGGCTGGAGTAGGATCAGTATGGACTAGATTTTTCTGTTGGTAGACTTGGTTGTCCATCTTCTTTCCAGATCGAAGTGTGTGAACAGCATTGCACTGGTTGATCGAAGGATCCTGAATTTCATACGCTTGATTGGAGTTTTTAGGGTTAACTAGCAACTGACTAGGTAAAGCACCCTTTGGTCTTTCACTTAAAGAGCTAGCTAACTGACTCATTTGCATTTCCAATCTCGATATAGCCTGTGAATAGTTGTTCAACATTTGTCCCTGGTTTTGCATGAAAGCGGTTTGGGACTTCATAAAAGCTTCCATGCTCTCCTCCAACTTACTGAATTTCTTTTCCATTGGTGAACTTTGAGAGGAGGAAGATGGACTTGACTGGGAAAATTTGGTGTAGGACTGGGATGGTGAAAATTGTTGGAGAAATTAGGCCTAGGATGATTGTTCTGAACCCAAGAGAATTTTGGGTGATTCCTCCAACCTGGATTGTATGTTTGCGAGTAGGGATTATGCGGGGTGATTCCTCCAACCTGGATTGTATGTTTGCGAGTAGGGATTATGCGGCGACCATGAGTAGGTTGCGTTCAGGTGTTCCGATGGCACTTGCTCGGTATAAAAAATAGGGCACTCTTCAAAGACATGGTTTGGTGCCTGACAGTATGAACAACCCAGATTGTGAATTGGTGGTGGGTTGATTTGATTGACATTAGCTGGCTCTTTTATTTCTAGAGCCTCTATTCTCCTCATTAGGGTTGCAATCTTAGCTTCTACAGTTATGGATGATTTTAGAGATAGGAGCCCTCCTCTTGAAGCTATAGATTTTGAATTTCTTGGTTTTTCTGAGGCTGGCTCCCATTGCAGGGTTTTCTCAGCTAAATTCTCAAATAAATCCCAACCCTAGTTCTCATCCTTTTGCAAGAACCCTCCCTGACACATGGTTTCTAACAGGGTTTTTGTCTGATAATCTAAACCATCGTAGAGAATCTGGCACTTACGCTATTTCTTCACACCATGATGAGGGCATTGAGCTAGGAGATCTTTGAATTGCTCAAAGTATCACCAAAATAGTTCGCTCGGTTCTTACCTGAACTGCATGATATTCTTTCTAATGAGGGCAATTTTCTGAATTGGGTAGAATTTCTTCAAGAAGGCCTTGATGAAATCATCCCACGTCGTGACTGAATCTACCGCCAAACTGTACAACCATTTCTTCGCCAGGTCCTTTAGGGAAAAGGGAATGAAACGTAACCTAACGGCATCGTCTCCTACCTGAGGAATACGCATCATGAGGCACACTTCTTCAAATTTCCTAACAAAGAAGTATGCGTCCTCCGATTCTAAACCATGAAACTTTGGGAGAGTGTTGATGAATTGAGACTTTAATTCAAAGTTATTTTCATTTGCCTCAGGTAGTTTTATACAAGATGATAATGAGGTTCTGATCGGGTAAAACCTATCCTGAACTGACGCCATCACCGGTTCTGGATGCAAGGGTAGAGAAGTATTTCTAGTTAATCTAGAAGTTACAGAATCTCTCACCCACTCTTACATGCAGCACACCACAAACAATATAAAGACAACAAACAATCAAAAAGAATAAAATAACAAACAAAAAGAAAAACAACTACAAAGCCTTAAGGTACCTGAACCTAGACGACTCCTAACTGGTCGATTCTCCGGGGGAGGTTGTTGCAGGAACTCGACTACAAGCTAATCGGCCAGGAAAGGGCAAAACTCGGAGGGAGATATCCGGGCGTGAGCTACGGGCCTTAATTACGCCAAACCATAGAGCTTTCGAGGCTTTACCTCTCAATCCACTTTCCTTAGACACCAATTTTGCAGGAGTATGGTTCTTACAATTTTCACCCTCGGTTAATCTCTTAGTGAGTCCGAGATGTCCCTAAGGGTAACGTCTATCAGTTTTTAGATAATGCTTGGGTTATGTGAGTGCACTTGGAGATGATTTTGGGTAAGGAAGGGTAATGAAATCCCCACCTTATCTTGTTTATTTGAGATTTTGTCCTTAATGTCAATTGTGTAAGTGTACAGTTTATTCACAACAAGATAACACTCAAAGCGATAAATCACTCCAACATGTTGGTCTTATTCTATATGAATGCATAAGTACCTTTTCTCCAGTGCTCTTCAACACAAATTAAAATGAATTGAAATTGACACATGCCTAGATACAAATGTCTAAACCGTTTTAAAGAATCCAATTATCGTATTTTAATTCTTAAAATTACAGGTAATATAAACAAAAATTAGCAGTAGAGTATAAGAATATATAAGAATTTACCCAACCACACAAGAGTAAGTGTGGATTTCTGCAATGCTAAAACTTTAACCTGCACACCAAAAACAAAGAAGAAAGGTTAACAAAAACGTGAAATCAAACCGTTCCCATCCCCGACAACGACGCCAAAATTTGGTCGGGCGTAAACCGCGCACAAAAAGTGTATGTTTAAAATTGATATTCAAAGTGTGTGTGTTTTGGCTTTCTTGATACTTTCATTATAACATAGAGGCTAAAACGAGTCGAATCCACAAGGATGGGAGGCGATAGAAGCTTATACGGTATGTTCACGTGTATGTTAACGGTTCTTCAAAGTTTTAAGGAATGAAAAGAGAAGTACGGTGAAACATAAAGAAGTGGGAAACATAGAAGATAAGATATTTGTGATTTTTGGAATATTTCTAAAATAAAGTGAAAAAGAAAGAAAACTCATGGCTACTAACTACTAATGGCTCCGCCAACATGCTAACCTCTTAGTAATAGTTGCCTCACATGTATCATTGGCCATCACTAGTCCTTGGTTCAAGAGCATTTCAAAGAATGACCCATATGTAACTCATCACATCCCAACTCAACAAAACAAGAGTAAGCTACACTTAAACCATCAAAATTAAAAGTAAGCATGGAGTAAAGTGATGTTAGCTTGTTAGAGAGTTAGAAAGTTAGAGTGTTAGATCTATCATCATGAGCCATCAATGGCTCTTGCAAGAGCAAGGCCAAGTAGAGGCTATTAGATTCATGTGGATTATCAAATAAGAAGTTAGACTAGTTGGTTGTTAGTAGTTAGTTGCCATGAGAGAAAAGATTAACTAAACATGTAAAAGGAGTTAGATAGAAAACAAAGAGAGGTAAATAGAGCACCTTTCATAACTTGTCACCTTCTATTACAAGCACTCTTGCATTCCACTCATGTATCACTCTCTCTCTTATTACAAGATCTAAAACAAAATGAAAAATACAAAGGAAGAAGAAGAATTAACATAAACTACCCTAAACTACAAAATGAAAATGAAAACTACCCTAAACTCTCTGAATATCTCCCTCTTCAGAGCACAAAGGGGGTATATATAGGCACCAGGGGAACGGGGACCAGGGGACGACCCCTGGCACAAAGGCCGGTGCGCCCGCGCCTGTACGGTCGCGGAAACGTGGCCCTGGCCGCGGAAACGTGGCCCTGGCCGCGTTTTCGTGGCCATGCCAGGGCGGCGCGCGCCTGGCTTCGGGCAACGTGTCGTCCTGTCCGTCCCCTATCAGGTGAATCTTCTGGTTTCTGAATTTGATGCCCTGGGCTGACAAAATCTCCACTCTAAAGTCAATGATTACTTGGTAGGCCTTTAATCACCCATTAAATGGTGATTTAGGGTCTTCTTCTTTATTTGTACACCATGAACCTAGGATCATGCAAGTAAAGTTTTATTAGCAGAATTTTATATCAAAGAAATATACATATGTGATAAAAAATTATGCAAAATTAGAGACTAATCAACCGCCAGAGAGCTTCTGCTCTCTGGAAATGGCCGCGATCGATCGCCCGGTTGACCGGCGAGAGCTCTGCTCTCTGTTTCCAGGCATCGGTCAACCGGCCGGTCAACCAGTGGCTCAACGGTCATAAAAATGACCGTTGGCCGGTCGACCGCCCGGTCGACCAGAAGGGCGAAATTGCCTTTTGCTGCTGCCAACGGGCAGATTTGATTTTAGGCTATATATACCCATTCCTTTGCGCTTTTTAGATAATAATTTTAAGAGCAAATTTTTCATCTTTAGAAGTGTTTAGCTACAAGTTTTAAAAGAGTTTTTGGGTTTAAAAGATCAATCTTTATTTCTTTTAAGGGTTGAAAAAATCAAAGAAAAAGAGGAGTCTTTGGGAATTGATTTTTGATCTTCATTTACATTTCAATATAGATTTTTCCCAAGAGTTTTTTCTTTGTGATTTTGATTTCCAAACTCTTTATTTTTCTCACACTTGAGCTATCTATCTATCCTATATATTAGGATTTTATTTTAGTGAGAAAATTGGTTTGTGGTCTTTGTGATCACCAAGAGTTGTAAACCTTCTTTACTTTGTGATATTCCTCTAGTGAGAGGTGATTGTGGAGGTTGAGTTGGTATCCCTCTAAGTATAGAGGTGATTGTGATTGTTTGGCTTTGAGCCTTATCCCTCTAGTGAGAGGTGGTTGTTGTTTGGCTAAGTGCCCATCCCTCTAAGTGTAGAGGTGATAGTTGTTGTGCCTTGCCTCTTGTGAAGAGGTTGTATTTGTTGGAGAGAGGAGTTCTGTACTCCAAAGTTGTATTACCCAAATCCTCAGTGGAGGTTCCCTGTGTGAGAAGTCCTGTGTGGACGATATAGTGAAAATCCTTCTGTGTGAAGGCGGGGACGTAGAGCAGCGGCTCGAACCTCAAAACATATCTTGTTGTTTGCGATTGATCTCTTGTCTCTAACTCTCTCTCTCTCTTATAATGTGCATTGCATCATATTGTTCATATCATATATATGCTTGGTTTGATTGTGTGCCATACTTGTGTTGAACCAAGAGAGCTTTACATAGCACCTCAATTCTTATTTAGAGGAATTTAGAGGAGATAGTCCAGAGCCCTTCACTGGAAATTCGGCTACACTCTTTGGTTGCACTAAGTGTGTTGCAATTTAGTTTTAATTTCGCATTATTTGTCATTAGATTAGCCGTACACCTATTCACCCTCCCCCCCTCTAGGTGTACTTACACCTACTCCCAAAACCCTCTCTATTTATAGATGCAGAAGCTGAACCATATGTAATTCAAAAATTTCTCCACCTCTGAAAAGGCGGTTAAATTCCAGATTTTTCAGCATGTCAGATCAAACCAGATCTGATTCAATCCTGCCACACGATCTCTTGCATCATGAAATGATTTGGGCCATTAATTATCCAGTTGTCTTCACCAGTTTCTAAAGAAGGATCAGTATACTAAGAGGCATTGACTAAGACCCTGCAGATTACAAGTGACGCCTCAACTTCCCGAGTCAGGACATGCTCATTCCGCTCCACTCTTTCCCTCAGAGCTTGGAGAAAGAGGAAGCGGAGGTGACATATGTAGTGGTCAAATTCTGACCCACACCAGGATCAAGACACTTGTCCTTCGCCATTAGAATCTCCCGAAGACACTCGCAAGAAAAACCATCCAAGTGATTCCCCAAAGAGGAGCATCCAGAATACGCCCAAGACTATTTCCTTCTCATAAGAGAATTGACTGTTCGAGGGTGTTCATCCTCCCGAAATCAGTTATCCCGACTAATCAAGACAATCTCAACAAACAACTCTCGTGATATCCGCCTACTCCTATGGAGTTAGATACGCTGTCAGGCCATTCCACGTTTCAAACACTGTAACAACTCTTACTTAAGTGCAGACTATTACATAAGATAGCTGAAATCACTCTCTCAATCATGAGCATAACTCAGGCCATTACAAAGAAATTGCAATATGCAAATCATGAGATTATTGAAATCCGCATGATCCGCGCTCTCAACGAAGATTCCCCAAGTAAAAATACACCAGGAGATTCTTTAAAAAGGGGCAAAGTAAAAAGACAAAAAAAAAGTCAAAGAAGGATTTTGGATTTTAGCTACACAAACAGAGTTATTACCTCGTGGCATTTACTGTAATCATTAGAACATAGTGAATTCTCCCTCTCCTCCCTGTGATTTTTCCCAAACTGGGTTTTCATGTAAAATCTGTCTTTGCGATTAATTGTTTGATTCTCTCTCTTAGACCCAGGTTAAGATTTGAAGAGTAGGTATTTACCCCTACATATATATGATTAATTACTACTTATCTTAATATGTTGGAACTTGACGCTAATTAGTTATTTAAATATGAGTGTTCTCAAGCTTATGGCTTTAATATGAGCAATTTTCAAATAAAAAGCCCTAACATTAAGATATATTTAAATTAGTTTCACACTATATAAACTTTTATTTTCAAAAATTAGGATTAATCCACTAATCTTGAAGTTTAAGCTTCCGAGTCCGGAGCAGTTGGACCTTAGTCTGAAACCCAAACCCCCATGAAATCCCAAGGCAGGTTCCATTCCTCTAAAAATACCCGACTGACTTTTTGGATTCAAGTATAGAAGCATTCCAAAACTTGCCCGACCCGACCCGTTTACACCCTGACATGTAGGCCAGTGCAATCAAGCACTATAAGGTGAATCTTGATTATCTTTCATTATAAAGATTTTGCCTTGCAGAGGACTTTGGGTTTGGTAATTAAACCACATGTTTCTTGATTTTCTTCTAACTTATTTGCCAGTTTTTGTATTGATTGAACATGGGATGAATCATCATTATTCCTCTCGACAGCATCATGCATCATGAATGCTCTGTTATCCACTAGAAAAATGTACTATGAGATTCACAATAGCGTACGTGAAACCACACTAATTATAAGAAAACTGGACTGCCTTTATGAATTCTTGTCCAATTTACTCCAAATTTCACAGGCCAGTACATGTGCTGCTCGCATTTGATTCGTCTTGTCTATTTTGTTTGGTAGGGAGGATTTGATGTCTATTTTGGTGGGCCTGGAGGCAGAAAATTTGGAATTCTCCACCGGTTGCTGTTTGCACTGCTCACCTCATTGGCTTCAAAGAATCAGCTCTTCTGTCTCGTTCGAGCATTACTTTGTTCCTTGCCTGACATAAGCCCCACAATTCAATTGTTAGTCATTGTAACGGATCATCTGGGATTTGTTTTTGGTGGTATTTTGTACAGACTTTGGACGTGATGATGGGAAGGAGTACCACATAGACACGTGAATGACAGGTAGGAAGATATGCTCATCATATGCCCAGTCTCAACTCAGAAGATGGCTGTTTATCCTTAGATTCATCCATCCAAGGATCAAAGTTTGCGTTCTAAATCAAATGCCCAATTTAGTTTCATCCCAAACCCTAAACACTTTAGCCTCAATGGCAGGTGCATTCCTACTGTTAGAGGTTCTTCCCACGGTTTATTATGTTTAAAGGTTCATTTATGATCAGAAATTAGCTTGGCATTGGAAAGTTGAAAGGTCGTGTATGATCACAGAATTTGAGAGTTGCAGGGTCATGTATCATTTTTCTAAAAAATGGGCCCGCCTTGAAAAGTTAAAGATTCATGTCTTGATGTGGAATCAAAAATCATATTAGGGGATTTAGGGTTTTAAATATGACCACAGGTCGCAACCTGAATTTAGGCTTCAACACCAGTTGAATCAATCAAAAATAGACCAAATTAAAACTTAAGCAAAGCTTTATATTCAAATATTTAATATCTTTATTCATCAAACTGAGTCTCTTAAATAGATCCTTATAAAGAATAATTTCACTGCATAACTGATGTGATACTAAATATGTTGGATTCAATAAAGCAATACGAAATAAAAGAAAACTCGATCAACTAGACCTAATCAAGACTCCTCAAGCTGATTCAAACGAAGTCTGATTGGACTCAAACGAAAGACAACGAATAGAAAAAAAATAACGACTACACGATCCTCCAATAATATCAACTGACTCATAAACAACTAGGGATCAAAACCAGAATCACAGTGGTGCCGATGTGATACGATGGCAACGACGCTGATATGTACGTAAAGGAACCAGTGTGATGCCCTCATCAGTACTCCCGGGGTGAAAAGAACTCGACCATGTCGAGTTTGGCTCCAAATGACTCTTATAGAACTCCAACAAATCCGGGGCTAAGCGTTGCTGGTTTTCTGGGGTAACCCATGTATCATCAGATTCTGAACGACCTTTCCAATATACTAGATACCATCTGCAACCACCATCCCTAGTAGAGATGATCTGATCATCTTTTATGCGATTAATTTCTTCTGCTGTAAATGGGTCAATTGTTGTTGGCAATGGGAGAAAATGGGGTCCCTCAAATAAAGGCTCGGGGGTAGGCTCATCAAGATCTACAAGTGGATTATTAGGATTAAAAGGAGGACATTTATAAGTTACCAAGTCTGATGTATTAAATGTCGAACTTATCTCGAAGTCTGGAGGTAAATCAATTACATAGGCATTTGAATTAATTCTCTTAAGGATTTTAAAAGCACCAACACTACGAGCAATTAATTTCTTAACAGCTCCAGGTAGAACCGCTCCGAACGAATCCAAATCATTATATAATCACTCACATTACATTCAAGGTGCCTACGGTGCAAATCAGCATAGGATTTATACTGAGTGTTACTTCTTGAATTTTCTTTTCGATTTTTTTATGCAAATCATGTATATGCGATGCAAATGCAAATGCCGACTCGGACACTCTAGGATGCTGTATCATAGGGATAAAATCTATAGGCTTTCTAGGTTGATAACCGTGCACTACCTAAAATGGACTCATGCCTTTTGACCTATTACATAAACTATTATATGCAAATTCGATAGTGGGTAAGCTGAGATCCCAATTTCACAATTGTTCACCGACTAGACATCACAAAAATTTTCTAGGCTTTTATTAACCACCTTGCTTTGACCGTCTGTTTGGGGATGAAAAGCAGTAAAATTTTTTTAGCTTAGTCCCCATCTTGTGCCATAGAATTTTTCAAAAGTAACTCATAAACTTGACATCTCTATCTGACAGAATGGTTTGGGAAAACCATGCAACTTAACTACTCTGTCAAAATAAATCTGAGCAATTTTGAAAGCATCAAAAGTCTTGCTGCATTGTAAAAAGTGGGCAATCTTTGAAAATGGTCCATAACCACAAATATAAAATCATGCTTCCTGACAGTCTTTAGAAGTCCAAGCACAAAATCCATCCTCACGTCTTGCCAGGGTCGATCTGGCACGGGTAGAGGCATATATAAGCCAGTGTTTTGTTTTTGCTGCTTGGTCAATTGTAGGTGCAATATTGCTCAATTAGCCTCGCAACATCTCGTTTTAGGCTTGACTAGTAAAATAAACTCTCTACAACATCTATAGTTTTTTTCCTCGTCCGAAGTGACCAAAAGGACCCCCAGCATGCAGTTTCCAAATAAGATGGTCTCGTAGTGATATACGGGAAATGCATAACGTGTGAAATCGAAATAGATAGTCATCTTAGAATAGGAAACCATCTATCTCCTGTGTCACCCCTTACTTCAAAGCACCAAAAATCTTTCTAAAATCGGGGCATGACACGTACTCTTCCTTTAGCCTAAATTTAGTTACCATACCGGAAGCGACGGCGTTAACGAAACTCCCACTATTAATTATAACCCGACAACTCTTACCACCAATCTTTGTGAGAGTTTGAAAAATTGAAGTTCTACGCTAATCGTCATTTTTCTTGGGTTGAGCGAGGGCGCACCTTACTACTCTCAGATGGCAGGTAATCCTGTCTACATCGTCAGTCGATGGTGGGGTCATGTTCAAAACGGATCCCAAGGTGGTGACCTGATCAATATCAAAATCATCTTCTCAAGCATCACCTTCAGGGTTATAGACGATTTTGTCTAAATTATCCTGGTCACTATCCGGTTGAGTTTCAATAATCAACGTTCTTAACTAACTCGGACATTGTGCTGAAACATAACCATACCCTTGGCATTTGAAATAATGAGTTTGTTGAATGGATCTAAACAACTCACCTGTGATTCCTTTGCCTTTGTCTTCACGCCTAGGATTAGAGTTACTAGGTTCAAAACGAGACTGAAATTGGGATGGATTAGGTTGATATTTAATAGTATTCCTATTGGGATTGTCCCTATAGTCGGTGCGTTTAGGAAATGAGGAAGCATGAAATTGATCTAACTCCTGGACAACTTGAATGGCTTGCTCTAGAGTAGAGATATCTCTTTCGATTAGCTCATGTCTAAGCTCATTCTTAAGTCCAAAACGAAATCTAGATAAGACTATGGCATTAGACTCGTTCTCACCACATCTTATTAAAAATTGATCAAACTTTTTAATGTACTCCGATACTGGTTGATTGCCTTTAGTCAAACGTTACCATCGGTTAAGTAGACGTTGTTTTTATGACATAAGCAAGTATTTCTCTTCGAGCTAAAGTTTCATCTTATCCCATGTTTGAATAGTTTCATGATATCTGAACCTCATCAGTTTCTCAACATTCGTCCAATAGTGAGCCTTACCCACCAATTTCATCTTGGCAAATCGAATCCTTTTTTATTGAATATATCATAACAATCAAAATAATGGTTCATGTCAAAAATCCAATCGAGAAAGACTTGGGGGATCCAACTGACCATAGAAAGTGGGTGCTTCAAGTTTTATATTCTTAAAGTTCACTCCCGCAAAATTATTTTGGTCATTAATCCTAGGTTGGCGAGGTTCAGGAAGAGGTCCATTATCACTAACATTGTCGGTAGTCTCTCGGTTCTTAGTGTTCCTTACTTCTTGCTCATCCGAGTGGTTAAATTTCTAGAAGCTTAGTGATATTGGCTAGTGAGGGCTCCATGTCAGAAGTTGGGTCGTAAGGGTGATACTGTGTTCCACTATGGGTGGTCATGCAACATGGTTGACTGGATACAAGTTCTAAGACATAACGCTAAATGAAGCTAAAAAATGATCAAATAAATATCAACTATAAACCTGATGCAAAATGATCAAAAAAATAATAAATCAGCAAGTAATTCAGTTCTAGTATGCTGTAAGTATCCCACTACTCATTTCCATCTACGCAAAAAAATTTAATTAAAGCGATTAGGTAATAGAAATTCTGCATAATGTTGACCGTTTTAAATTCCAAATAAATCATTTCGTGCCTAAAATCAGGAATTGTTCTAGTGTAATACTCAGATGTAGCAAATAAAGTCAGTAAATTCACTCGCTCACAATTTATATAGTAGACAGCGATAAGTCGATAGCACAAAAGATGGATCAAATTGGTGCAACTAGGTATCTAATGCTATTGAAAAAGTAGTAGTGGAACTGAGTGAGTTAGGAATTATCTCAAGATTACCTGCACAAAGAAGAAGAATGCATCCACCACAATTCTGGATAGTAATGCTATGGGCTGCGAACCCGCTATCTCGAGAACGGTGCGAATCGGATACGAATCGAGCAAGAAACGGTATTCGGAAGACTGATGTTCAATCTGGACTGCTGACTCAGTGAGTCGGCTCGCTGCTGGGACTGTGTTGACTCAGCGAGTCAGCTCGCTGCTGACTCAATTGGGTGATTGAGTGGCTTAGTTAGTGAGCCGGGTCGGGTCCGGGTTTGGACAATCCACTTGGCCCAAACCCGTTGGGGTTGGGTTCTCTTTAAAGTAGGGATGGATAATGGGGCGGGTCGACCCGCCCCGCCCCGCCCTGTGCGACCCGTTTGGGTCGCACAGGGCGGGTTACGATCAACCCGGACCCGCACCGTTTAGGGGCGGGTCAAAACGAGTTGATCGGTCCTGTGTAAATGGGACGGGTCCGATTCGTCCCGTGACGAATCACGGGACGAATCGGGTCGGTAAAAATTTCCCCGATCCCCCCTTCTCTAATAATTTTTTTTATGTCCAATATAATTATATAACTGTGAGAGATGAAAATTAGTCTCAGACCCCTAGATTTTTTTTATTTTTTTCAACCCTCAACGGCTCAAAAAAGAGCCGTTGTGGGTGAGTAAGGGGGTGCCACAACGGCTCAAAATAGAGTCGTTGTGTCCTTTAAAAAAAAAATTAAAAACCCCCTCTAACCTCTATAAATATCCTCCAATCGAATTCACTTTCATCTCACTTAACCTCTACCCTCTCTCTTCTATTATAAATCACTCTTATTCTCTTACAATTACAAATCTCTACCAACTTCTAATCTAGTCTAATGGAGCCCAACTGGAGTACTGGCAGTACCTCATCCGAAGCCGGTGGTAGCTCTTCATCAACGCACAATCCTTCATCTTCCGCACCTTACACCGATGCTGGTAGTAGCTCATCGTCAACATATGTCGCTTACCCACCATACAATTATGCTCCTCCAACATCCGGATTTGCTCCCTATCACAGTTCGTCAAGCTATACAATTGACTACAGTGGTTTTGCACTCTATACACATGTTGCATATGTCAGTGATAGTGGTACAGGTCGGCATTCAATTTCCTTCCCTCCTCAATATTCCTCATATTCTTAACTTTTAATGTCAACATCACCAATGCACGCACAATCTCTGGCTCCTTTTTTTACTGAAACACAAGAACAACATGATACACAACCAGCATAGCATGATACTATAGTTCCAGAAACACAACAACCAACTAGCACAACCACTAAAGTAAGAGCTAAAACTTCTCTAGTGTGGAACCATTTCGTAGAAAAAGTTATTGAAGGTAGAAGAAAGACAGAATGTAAGTACTGCCATCAATATTTGATCATAAAGAAGTATACGGTACAGGTGTTCTTAGTAAACACTATGAAGAAAAGCATGTTAAAAATCACGATTTACCACCACAACAAGCACAAATATTAGCTGATTCAGGCACACTCTCCACTTGGAGATATAAGCCTGAAGTAAATAAACATAAGTTAGCTGAATTTATTGTTTGAGCAGAACTTTTACTCCTGACTATAAGAGAATTAGCAGACAAACTATAACTAAAGAAATTGAAGATTTATTTGTAAATAGAAAAAATATTTTGAAGGCTCTTTTTACTAGTGATACTAGAAAAATTTTATTAACTTCCGATATATGAGAAGATCTTAATCTTATTCATTATTTATGTGTTACTGCTCACTTTATTGATGATAACTGAATTTTATAAAGACGTAATTTATCATTTTCTAAATTTTCTGAGAAACATTCTGCTACAAATATAGCAAATTCAAATTTTCTTACTTGTAGAAATTATGGTATAGAAAATAAAATATTTTCTTTTTCTTTTGATAATGCAAGTAAAAATACTGCTTCAATAAGACAATTGAAAATGGTATTAGATCTGATTTTAAACGGTAAACCTTTTCATGTTAGATGTGTTTGTCATATATTGAATTTTTGTGTACAAGATTGTCTAAAAATCTTAGACATATGTATTTATAAAGTTAAAGAAATTATTTTACATATAAAACACAGTGGACGTAGGAGATAATCTTTTAAAAGTTATTGCCGACAATGTGGACTGAAGGAAAAACTACTCCAAGCAGATGTGAAAACTCATTAGAATTCAAGCTATAATATGATTAAAGATTATCTTTCTTATAAACAAGCAATTCAATTTTTTACAGTAAATGAATGTTCATCTTGTTATATTAGCGATGAAGAGTGAAAATTGTATGAAATTTTTATACTTTTCTAGAAAAATTTAACGCTGCTACAAAAGCACTTTCTGGTACATATTATCCCACATGTAACTTAGTTTTTTATAATCTTAATGAGATTGATCAAGTATTTGCTGCATACAGAGATGATGATAGTCTTGAAGAGACTACACATGATATGGAAGAAATATTTCGAAAATATTTTGAAAATATGCCTTTTTATTTTATTTAGCTGCAATTATGGATCCTAGAATTAAAATAGATAATTTAAAACTTTTATTATTCAATTTTATTTTATGTTTAAATTATGAACAAGATGTTAGATCTCTTTTAGAAGAAATGTACTCATTGTATAGAGATGAGTTATTTTCTCCTTCTTCTTCTGAATTTAGGACACCTACACCATCACAAACTTCTTCTACTAGTCTAGGTAAAAGATTATCTAATTTTAAAAGTTTACTTTCCTCTAATACTAGAAATAAATACTCTTCAGGTGCAGGTTCACTTGATGAACTTAATTTATATTTGAATACAATGCCTGCTGAAATAAATGAAAATGATGATGAACCATGAGAAACATTTGATGTTTTGTCATGAAGGAAAGAACAGAGAAAATAATTTCATGTTCTTTCTATCATGGCCCGAGATATACTGACACCTCCGGCCTCTACAGTAGCGTCCGAGAACGCATTTTCGACGGGTGGTAGAGTTTTGACACCCTGGAGGAGCAGGCTGACGCCGAAACACTTGGAGATGACTGTTTGCTTAAAGGACTGGTTCGATGCAGAAAGACGCACAAAAGAGAAAGCTGTTCTAGATGAAGAATTTGAACAGGACGATGATGAAGAGTAGAAAACCACCAGAGTTTTTTATGTACATTGTATGAGATGAGCACCAGAGTTTTTTATGTATATTATATGAGATGAGTGTTATGTACATTATATGTGATGAGCAGATTGGTATATGATTTTTTCATATTAATAAAATAATTTACCTTACAAAAAAACTTATAATTAGTGAATATCAATTCTATTAATTTTTATAATTTTAGACAAATTTTTTCCTCTTTTTTTACTATTTTTTTCCTAGTTTCTTTATAACTTTTAATTATAAAATTTAAGGAAATTTGAATTTAAAAAAATATTAAAAAATGTCGAGACGGGTTGGACCCGTCTCGGCGAATCCGGGTAACGGACCTAATTCGTTACCAGTTAAATAACCCGTCTCGTCGAATCCGTGACGAGACGGGTCCAACCGTCTCGTCACAGATTCGTTAGGCTGACGGGACGAATCAACCCGATTCGTCCCGTTAGCCAACCCTACTTTAAAGTGATCAGGTTGAAAAAAATTTCAACCCGATCCCCCCAATCTCCCTTCTCTCTTTCTCGATCTCCTCTGGCAGCAGCGATGGGCTCAGTCGAAGGTGAAGCTCGAGGGTAGCAGCGGAGCTCCGGCGAGGCTCAAGTGAAGTGGCGAAGGTCGCGATGGTGGCGGCGACTGTCACGACGACCAGAGCCTGTCGGCAGCGAGGTTGAAAAGCCTGACGGGCAGCGACGAGGTCGTTCGAAGTAGAAGATGGTGGTTGTCGATGAGAACAGGGAGAGGAGGCGATGGTGGTGGATCTGAGATGTGGAAGACAAAGGCGGTTGAGGGAGATCGTTGTGGTTGAGAGGAGGAAAGGGCAGTGACATCGCTGGAGATGATGGATGCCGTCGGTGAGGTCGCTGGAAGTGGATCTCGTTGTCGATGATGAGATCTGAGATCACCAAAGAAGGCAATGGAATCTGAGAGAAGGCGTGGCGCAGATCGGAGGAGTTCAACAGAGATCTGTGGAGATTAGTAGTCTCGGTGATGTCGGATGATGGTTGTGGCATCGAGATGACGTTGATTGATGCTGTCGATGAAGGGAGGAGCAGGCGCTGAGATTTGGGGACTTCAGCTGCAAGGAGTCATCATGGGACGTCGTCGGCGAAGGCAGACAAGGAGGTGAGGAGAGCGGCGAAGGCACGGTGGTGGTGAAAAGTGGCGGAGGAGCTTTGGGGAGCAGTTGGTGGAGGTGGCGGAGGCACGGTGGCGGTGGATATGGTGCGTCGGATGTTGAAGAGTTGGGGGAGATGAACAGTAGAAGATTTGAATTTTTTTAAAGAGGCTTTGAAAATTTGTGAAGGGGAGCATGAACTTCGCTCTGATACCAAAATGATGTCGAATCAAATACCAAATTAGGGGATTTAGGGTTTTGAATATGATCACAGATCACAATCTGGATCTAAGTTTCACCACCAGTTGAATCAATCAAAAATAGACCGAATCAAAACTTACGCAAAGTTTTATATCCAAATATTCAATACCTTTATTTATCAAATGTCTCTTAAATAGACCCTTACAAAGAATAGTTTCACCGCATAACTGATGTGGTACTAAATATATTGGACTCAATAAAGCAATACGAAATAAAAAAAAAAACTCGATCAGCTAGACCTAATTAGGACTCTTTAAACTGACTCAAACGAAGTTCGATTGCACTCAAACGAAAGACAACAAACATAATAAAATATGGACTACACGATCTTCCGATAATATCAACTAACTCATAAACAACTAGAGATCAAAACCAGAGCCAAAGGGGTGCGATATGATACGACGGCAACAACACTAATATGTACGTAAAGGAACCGGTGTGATGCCCCCATCATGTATCATTAGCAAATAGTCTCGCATTTAAAAGTTGAAGGGTTACATATCAGAAAATATTTATATGTGATCAGAAAATAGTTTCATGTTCAGTAATTGAGAGAAAAATGACACACATATAAATATAAAGTTGAACATAGAAGTACCAAGTGAGTAAGTCTCAACTCACATGATGTCTTTAGTAATTAAGCTCTCCAAAGAGCCCCATTTATGATAACTTGTTTGAATCAAGGTAGAAAATACGTGTCTCGCAATAAAAAGTTGCATTATTTTTCAATTACCTCTGCAATATCAACCGGGAGAGGATAGAAAAAGACTTAATTGACTTAGTAGGGTAGCCAGATGAGGTAGGTTGTCATGGCATTTCTGCACCAAAAATTAACCATAAAGAAACTGATAATATAAACTGCTTCCTGCATTACCATCAAAATTAATTGTTGCTTTAACACAGACACATTACCATCAAAATTAAGCTCAATTGACTCAGTACGCTGCATTGCCTGCACCAAAACAATCAGCTGACTCCCAGTTCCTCCTATAACTTAATCTGCATTTTGCTACTTCTACAAGTACCACCAAGCATCATAACATAGGCCACACTGGTAAAATCTTACCGAAGATGAACAAGATTATTTATGGGAGTAATCCCCTTTCGACCCAAATGAAAAGGATCAAAGATATTGTAAGAGCACACCACACACAAATGAAAGAAGAGAGAGAGAGATGACACACATCCTCATCGATGTCCAAACACACTTAACTAGCATAACAGTTTAACACGGAAGGTCCACATAAAATCTGACAATTTGTTGTGCCACCACAACTTGCACTCATACTCAAAGCTCAGACAAAGAAGATAATTTAGCTCGAAGGCACAACTTATTCATAAAGTACGATACTGATTAGAGCTGGTCGATAAGAGATTCATAGGTAAAGATATATGATATCGATAACTCTGTTGCATCCATTCTGCATTCAGAACATGAAAAAGAGACATGAGTACCGTAAAAATGCATCTTTCAGAAAGCATAAGAAAGAAATGAGGGAAACAGATCAAAGTTCTGATTTTGCTACACATTACTGCAAACTTAATAGTGTGTTTGCAAGAGATTTGAAGGCAGAAGGCATCATAGAGAACTTACAGTAGTAGGGCACAATCTTCCACCTCTGGTTCTTACCCTTGAACCACTCATAGAGCACCACGGAGGTTCCATCATGTACTCCCCCATGTTCATCATCTCCATGGAAAGCATCAAAGTTCAAGAGGATGTTGTTCACCATCCTTATGCAACGGAAGCCATCTCCCAAGTCCTTGCTCTCACTCCAAAGGATCGACTCATCAAGATAGTTGGGATTAAATGGAACCAGACGAACCTGATATGATAAAAGAAAAGGAAGGAGTGAAAAATTAGCGGTAGATAGATATGAGAGAACCTACGGTGCAAGAAAAGTATAAGAAATCATTCAAACCTTGAGAAAATATAACTTCAGAGAACGATCAATTCTTTGATAAGCAACAATCAAATCTTGACTGAACTAAACCATGTTTCTAACTTCAGAATCCCATCTATGGAATTTAACAGGAATTTGTCCTGCTTAGCTTGATTTGGCTAGTTAGAGGCCAATTTCTCTTTTTCAATGCAGCATGCATTTGAGGTGAATATCTGATACTGTGTTAAGAGTAAATCTAGTAGCTGAGCTTGTCCATTCATAATGAAGGACAACCATCACACTAAAATACTCCAAATCAGACATCAGTTATAGCAAAAACGGATTGGTTCACGACATAATAGCTAAATATTTTGGATGAGAATAAGATAAAAACATCAAGATTTAACAATAAACAAATAAGAGTAGTTTGTTCGAAGAAAGAATAATAGCCACTTGATCCTTTTGTTTAAAAACCATGTATTTCATCAATTTGTAAACCACAACTAACAAGACAGACAAGTTGAACTGCAAGATAGTGAAGTATTCTGGTTAATGATGACATATACAGCATAAGAGGGACATGCTATACTGAATTGGGTTAAACTTACCGGCTGGTGACGTCCCAAGGAGTGCTTCAGGGCTTCGCCAGTGGCTTTGTTAATCAGAGCAAAACTCGGAAAACCCTCTTCATCCTTCACGCTCCTGCCATATGTCATGTCTTTGAACCAGTGCTACAGGAACAGGAAACCAATTAGAGAGGAGTTAAAACAGGTTGGATGATTGAAACAAAAAATAATTATCAGGAATGGTTTTGCAGAGATCAGATGGATATTGAGGGGAGAGAAACAAGCTTCCTGGCCCATTAGCAGCCTTATATAACAATGTACTATAAATAGCTCTGAATCTTCATAACATACTAGTGCAAATGCCATTATATTGAGAATTGAGTTAACAGAATGAAAACAGGAGTTTCCGTTACCTGATACTCATCCCTGCGATTAGCAGGTGCAAGCACAACATTCCCATTCCTAACCGTGAGAGAGTAATCCTCCGCTGCCTTGCTATATATTCTCATTGTAGGATGTACAGTTGGTGGAAGTTCATTTGGTAGTTCTTGCCCTGAATAAGAATCAATTACTTTCATTACAACAAGTCCATAACATGTTTGAAGATTATCACACATCACCGAGCTTACCATAGGGGACAATCTTCCACCTCTGATTCTTTCCCTTGAACCACTCATAAAGGACCACAGTTGTTCCATCACGCACTCCACCATGGTCCTCATCTCCATGGAAGCATCAAAGTTCAAGCGGATGTTGTTCACCATCCGTATGCAACGGAAGCCATCACCCAGGTCCTTGCTCTCACTCCAAAGGACCGACTCATCGAGATATTCTGGATTATATGGGACCAGCCTAACCTGAAATTAAATTTGAGTAAAGATGGGTGAGACAAATAACTAACAAAGAAGTAGTAACAAAGGAAGAAGCAGATGCAGCATCAACTAATCATTTTCACATGAAAATGGCATAAATTAAAGAGCAGAATTCTTCAAAACAGGAATGACCAAAATTTTTACAACATCAAATTGGCATTAAGCTTCTGGGCCATAATTAAATATGGTCTGGGAACCACTCTTGACCCAAAAACTTCAGCCAATAGATTGGTTCCAGTTTCATATTTAAGTCATTCCTTTCTAATGAGTGACAATCTTAACACATGCATACCTGAAAAATTAAAGATCCTCCATAGCAACAGCAAATGACTACAACTGTTAGGTAGGAAAACATACCTTAAATTTCATACATAAGAGTCTATATTAATGTTATTCTCACAGGAAGGAAATCACACAAAGCAATATTTTGATGCTTAAGGTCTCCTTTTAGTTAAATCAGCCTGGTTATGGTAGTACGTTCAATACACGGACATCCTAAAACTCAACAGTTTATAGTTGAATCATCTACCTTTATAGGGATGGACTTCTGGTCTTGGGGAACAGTGTTCTTGTATTATTTCAACAAAGCAAACCTAATGTTATCTCTGAAACAATGTCACTTTATGCCCACAGCTTGATCAAATAAAAACCAATACTTTGCAAAAAGCCTAGTTTTTGTAAATAGTCAAAGGAAATGACAATCACTTCAAGATTGCATGTTACCAATTCATTGATCAGCAGTCCAAGCACACTTTACTGATCAGTGATCACTGCATGTATACAAGTCTTGCACAGAGAGATTGGTTACAAGAGCACAAGGTTTTTAAGTTCAGAAATATATCTTGCCTTATGGAGAACAAGTTTAGTAGACAAAATTAGTCCAATGAAATATGCAGTATAGGTAATCATATACAAAATTAGGATGCACTAAGCTACTTGTGTTTTCCATTAACACCTATTTAAAGGGTGCTAAATGAGCAAGTTATTTGCACCAAAAGTGGTTGTTCAAGCTTTCAACTAGAAGAATGGCAAAATTGATGTCTCAACAAATTTGAGGGCATATTGAGCTCATATAGGGTAACTAAAAGTTTGCCAAAAAATGATGCCTCAGCTAACTCAAAAGCTTGCCCATAGTTTCTTGATCCTTCAATTCAATATTGTGACCATATGACACACCTGATTTCAGCTCTATAAAAGATGAGCTAAAAGTTTGCTATGCTACATACAAAAGAGACTACGGTGTTGAAAAATCATCAGCCTTGCTAGGACCTAAGTCCACCTTACTAGATGGTTTGAGATCCCGAAGAAAAGACTCAGTGACATCTTAAATTAGGCCAAACTAAGCCAGCTTGCATAAATAACCATTAACCAACTACTTATTTGGACAAGAATCTAACAATAAACCAACTTCTTGGATAAAATATTCATGTGTTTCTTCTTTTTCATCGCCATGCCATTTGTAATTTGGTGAAAATTTCAACTAACAAGACAAGAAATTTGCATAGTGGAAGATAATATCTATCTGTTCACAAAGCCCTTTTCAGCCATTATAGCAACAAAAGATGCTTTGCTAATTAATTTGAGGTTAAGTAAACTTACAGGCTTATGTGGCCCAAGGGAGTGCTTGATGGCCTGGCCAGTGACTTTGTTAACAAGAGCAAAGCTTGGGAATCCCTCTTCATCCTTCACAGTTGTGCTGAATCTCAAGTCCTTGATCCAGTGCTGCAATAATTGAAAATTCAGTTAGAAATCAACCATTAGGAGAAACCCAGATGAAGAAAAAGCACAACTTTTTACATAATACAATGTTCTTTTTCTTCTTTTGATTGACAGAGTAGATACTAAGATTACAAAAGCTACAAAGGCACAAAGGTAAAAACAAACCTAGATACAAAAAAACTCATTTTTATACCCAAAAGTGATGATCTGTTACTAGGGTTTAACATCTCAAAATTTAAACCCAATTGCGATCCAAATACTAAAGCAAAACTCAAATTAAAAATAAATAAAATCTATGGAAAGGGGAAAAAAGGACAAGAACCAAATGAGAATAGCTCCATCTTTGTAAAAAAAAAATAACCAAATAATCTTTTCAATAGAGAAAAATTATGCCCATGTAAAAAAAAGAAAGCCCAGATTTTACCTGATCTTTCACTTTCCTGCCAGTTAAAATCAGAAGGGGAAAAAAAAGAAGCTGAAATGGCAAAAACTAACCTCAAGTTCTATCATTGAAACTAATCATAGTAACTATCTGGCAATAAAATCAACTCTAGTATCTTTTGAAGAAAGGAAAACCAAAAGATTGACATAAATAAAACAAATATATAATTATATACCTGATATTCATCTCTGGGATTAGCTGGAGCCAAGACAACCTCCCCATTCCTGATGGTGAGGGAGTAGTTCTCCTCAGCCTTGGTGTAAATCCTCACAGTGTGCATCTGAGGCTGAGGCTGAGGCTGGTCATTGTGGCTGTGGCCATGGTGATGATGGTGGTGACCAAAGAAGCTCATGGTTGATGATCAACTACCTCAAGACTACAGGAACTTGTGTTGGTTTCTGATAACAAGGGGGTTCTCGTTATATAGAGCCAGCTAACACCAACAGAGAAAATGGGTGAGGTGTCAATTCATTAATTTAACTTTACTTTGAAAACAAGTCTTCTCGTAACGCCTCGGTTGAGTCGCCTGTAAATGGCAATTGCCAACCATAGAAGGACGCTCGGCGGGGAGTTTAACCTGCTCTCATGCACTTTCTCTCTCTTGGTTGTTTGCATTAAGTGTTGGTTTCTGCTTAATTAAGATTTTTAATTACTTAAGGTCAAAGTAAGTGTATATGGCGCCATTTGGTTCAAACTGGTGATAAGGGAATAAGAACCTGTTTTTGGTCTGACACCACTTTGCACAACTTTTTCAAAAATTAGAATCTCCTTTTTTTCATTGGAAAGAGCAGAACCGACCAGCTCGTCGCCTTGGGTCCAAGCTTCCTGACATTTCCATCAGAGATTCGCAGCGTTTTTCACGGATATGTTCTCGTTTGGCAGAAAATTGGATGGAATTTTTTTTTTAACTATAATGGGGCTTATGGGTTTTTCTGACTGTTTGTTTGACAGAAAAACAGTTCAACTGATTTTTCTACTAGCTGTTTCGTTTTTCTCTCCAGTTGGATTGATTTTTCTTCATGATTTCTGGATTTATTAGATTTCTAATTTGAATTTTCTCACCAAATAGGCCTTAAGTGATGGGTGCTGACTCATAGTTCTATTACAGTGTTGCCTTCGAATTGTCTCTTTTCTTTCTATTTCTCTCGACACAATTTTTATTGAGTAATATTTTTCATACCCATTTTTTAAGAAAAAGAGATTTATATTAGCTCGATGTTAATGATATGTAAGGGGTCTGCTTACTTTAGTATTAAATATTTCACTAAATAAGGGCATGTTTGTTTGGATATAAAATGAAAGAAAATGAAGAGTTTGTGCCCTTGTGCATTTCTCTATTTTGAGTTTGTTTGCTAAAAGGCAGGGTATTTACATTTTCACCCAAAACATCATCAATTTTGTGATATCGATATCACCAAACATTATCAATTTTGTTTTTTACATTTTTACTCAAAATGGGTAGAATATGCAAGCTAAAACAATAAAATATCTTAAGATGAGTTGAACAGTCAAAGAGATCATGTTGGTATTAGCTGATAACATATTATTTGCTGAGCTAGTTATCTTTTCCTCACACTTTTTTCTATGCAACCAAATAAGGAAAAGAGAGGATATTTAGAAAGGTAGGAAATCTGACATATGGGCCCCATATTACTGTTGAGTTGGAAAGTTTGATTTTTACTGTCGTGTCAAATTTTCAAATAAACATTTTCCTAACCAAACAACCCGTACTCCTGAGGGTATGAAAATGATTTTCCAATTTTTATCGGGGACAATTTTTTTAGAAGAATCATTTTATGACGGTCCAAATTTTATTTCACAAATCCTCCACTCATCCTCAAATCAAGGGAATAATATCTTATCACATAATTCTTGAAATTTCGGCAGCATCTTTTTTATAATTTATCACTTGTCTAATGCAATACATATATCGTCAATAGCTTACACGGCTTTACATCAATCTCATAACGTATAATATAAAGAATCATCCACACAATCGATAATAATGTTTCAGCTTGACATTGCTTACTTATTTTTTGAAAGAAAATGTGTATACATACCTTTGGGTTATCAAAATTCAACACTTACCCTTAGGAAAATCACTGAATCCCTTCGCTACATATATAATACACAACTGATATACTAGGGCATATAAGCACATGCACAACAAAATATATATATGTTTTATATATGAGTATATACATTTGACATTTCTAACCAACTACTACATGACAAAAGTATTCGAAAAGAAGTGATGTATTGCTTTGGTCCCAGCACTATGATCTGTTAATCCTTATGCCAAGCCTTACCCTTATTCTGACCTGAAATCATTATAACTTAATAGAGTGAGCTCGACAGCTCAGTGGTGAAGTATATTAATTCAATTTAATTAGATGATAAAGCATATAAAATATGCAAAGTTTTATGATGCACATAATTAGGCATTTGTCACATGATATTTGAAAACTAAATCATATTATTAGACTCATTTTACCATGTGGTCACAGTCTAGATATCAAACATTAACATATACACATATATGAGTAAACTTTCTTTTTCAATAAACATACACCATTCGGGTACACCCTCCTGTCCACCACAAATGGATGGATATATATACTATTCGGACATACCCCCTCTCTGTCACGATATGAATGTTTAGTACTCCGCCACATACTCTAACATGTACCCTACCATAACTTCGCCATCTTACTACACACACACACATCAATACACAATGTAAGAATACATTGTTATCAAGTATAATAATCAATAACAATCATACGCACTATTTCATATTTAATAGTAGTAGCATACTTGATTAGGGTTTATCGGTTAAATTATGTTCTCATGAGAGTTCACACACAATTTACTTATCTAGTACATATTACATATGCTTACATATACACATATTGAAACAATACACCCCATTACGTTCATCATAATCCACATGAATTTTACTTAATTATAGTCATGTCAATGCCTTTGTATACCATTTATTCATCTTAATAATTCTCCGATTTTGTTCTCTACGATTAAGTATATGTAATTAACATGCCGAATATGATAATTTAGCATAAAACTCCACTCACCTTCTATAAATGATTTCTCCGTAATACTTTGGCTCTACGTAATCTCGAATACAACCAACAACAACTCCTAATTAAGAGATTCCATAGGTTTACATTTTAGTACTCACATCAACATGTTCGCGAAGCTAAAAAAAACACTATTACTAATCTAAACTTTCTGTAAAAAAATCAGTAAATAAATTACCTTAGGATGATGAATTAACTTCAAAAATTCTAATTTTTTTGAGTTGGATAATACCCCTGAAGGCTTGAGATTAACCCTACCTAACCTTGTTTCCCAAAACCTTGCTTTCCCCTCCTTCAGTGGCTCCTCCCCGGGCAGTGCACCACCAGGCCGGCGCGGCTCCCCGTTGTCTGGGCTCGGCCTAGGCTCGCCTGAGCTTGGCTCAGGCTGTAAATAATAAAAAAAAAAAAAAAAAGAGAGGAGAGGGAAAGGGAGGAGAAGGAAGAAAAAAGAGAGAGAGAGAGAGAGAAAGAGGTTTGAATGGAGGAGGCTCAAGGAGTGGGTTTTTCCATGGAGAAGAGAGCTTCTAAGGCTTTCATGATAGTCTTTTTGGGAGAGAAGAAGAAGATGAATAGAAAAGTAGTTTATGAGATTTAATTCAGCCTTATTTACAAGTTTGCCACTCTCATTTCTCTAAGTGTCCCTTAACCAAATTAAGATCATCCTAACCCTAGATCAAGCCCTCTTATTCTTACCTACTCCCCCACTTCCTCAAAGTTACACGCATAAAAAAAATATTTAATACCTTTATACTAGTATAACTTGGTTGTTTTTGAGTTATATATATGTATATACCTCTCTTTAAAATGGTGTATTAATAACTATCATTAATAAATCATCACTCTAATCAGTCCACTTAGGATTAGTACTTCAGTTAGTCGTTAATTTAGAGATAATAAAGTTTAGGGAAATGCGTGTGTTACACATTTTTTAGACAATAATTAGAGAAATTAACTAAGTACACATTTTTTAGACAATAATTAGAGAAATGCATGGAAAAACTAAACTCATTCCATGTCAGCCGTAGTGGTAAAAAATTGACTCTCATTAGGATGATGACGCGTGTCCAAGCAACCGAGCACCACTTCGAGACTTCAATACCATGTAATCCATCTAGCAGCTTTCGCCACTCCAGATCCTCCCAAGTCTATCCTCCGTCCTCTGTCCAGAAGATAGATCATCCGAAAGATTCTGCTACTTGAACACCCCAGGTCTCCATCCGTCCCGAAAATTCTGGACCCCTCAATCTAAGCTCCAGTAATAGATCATCCCCAAATCTCCGCCATCAGTTACGCAGCCCAATCCTCTTCCACGTTCATAATGTGTAACACCCCTCAGCACGAGCAGTTATGGATGGTGGCAGATTCCTTGGCATGCGATCCTAATAAACCACACCACTGTTCGCTGCAGTTACAATGTGTAAAACATGCAGATCTAACCCATGATCATTGACCTCCAGTCTAACAACTCAATGAAAAATAAATAGACCTCTTCCTCTAACAAAAATAGGGGTCAAATTGGAAAAAAATTGGAACTCCATACACACCTTCCAAATTCCTGTAATTTTTGTGATTTGAGGATTATAGTGAAGTTCTTTCTCTCCCCCATGGTTTTTCTCAGTTAAGGATTTTCATATAAAATCCTTTGTGTTTGCATTGTGTTTTACTTACATGCATTTCATTCCCATTTTTCAATCTCGCTTGTAGTGAGGATTGACCATCCGATCGCTGTTGGCGAAGAATCACCACCATAAACTGGTTCTTTTATTGAGAGCTGAGTCTCTACACTCAAGATCTCTCCCCTAAGAACCCAAAACCTTCCTAAAAAAAGCCTCTAGTACAATGCCGATGGCCCCAAGAAAGTAAACTGCCACCCTCAATGATATCATGTGTAAAGGCAAGATCATCAGCACACTAGTTGCACGGTTCCCCACCAGCCATCGATCAACCGCATGCCATCAAAGACACTGGCTCCTCCTCATCTCAGAGGATAGCCCTAGAGTTCAACCACCACAACAGCATGTAGACTAGCTCCTTCAAATGCTCCCTGATATGAAAGAGCAGATGAAGGAATAACAAGCTCAGTCGGAACAAACGGATCTCAATCGTGAAATGTCATTCGTGAGCAAGAGGCATCGAGGCAACTCAGCAACCAACTCCAGGATCAAATCGTTGCCCTCGGGAGCAACCAGACATTGACACAGTCGAAAAGCGAGCCTGAAGTCGATGGATCCCTCGACCTCTGAGCCTTTGACAAGATGATCCAAAACGGATCACGGAAGCCAAACTACAAAGCCACCTAATATTTTCAGCTGCCAAAATCTCTGACTCTCGCTCTCTGAAGAAATCCTGGAGTGCCAGATACCGAGGAAGTTCTCAACTCCAACCTCGACTATGACTCTGAAGTGACCGAACCTGTCTAGCACATCATATATTTTCAAAACAAGATGGTAGTCTATTCCTGCAATGATCTACTCTTGTGCCTCACCTTCTCCTCTAGTCTGAAAGGTATGGCATCAGATTGGTTTTACTCTCTACCGCTTCGCTCTCTCCACAACGTCGAGGAGGTGCCGAAGCGTTCCTCACTTAGTACGCCTCTTGGGAGGCCAAAAAGAACAACTATCATCTTTTCTCCATCAAGATGAGGCAGAGTGAGTTCAAATCGTACATCGATTTCTTCTAAAGTTAATTCCAAGGTCCCCAACTATGGCAAGGAAGTCTATGCACTCGGATTCATCAACGGGCTGCAAGTTTCTCACCCTCTGTACAAGCACCTCCTAAAACATAATATTACCCAGATGAGCAAGGTCATATCACGAGCTTAGCACTATATCCATCTGGAGGAGGCAATAAAGATTTTCTTCAACCATATCGCGAAATATGTGACGACAGAGGAAAGTCGAAGTCTCTGTATGAAAACCTCCACTCATGCCCAAGATCGAAACCGGGGCAACCTACCTTCAAGAGAAAAGTGCTCCTGATCCTTTCATCAAATTCACTCTGAACCTACAAGCTGATGGAATAACATTTTACTCTGTTCAGACACCCCATCAATGAGGTATTCAACCCCATCAAAGACCGATCATGGGTTAGGTGCCTGAGACCAATCCGATATGATCCCGTACTTCCTAAAGCAAAAGAATATTGCTTCTATCATGATATAAAAGATACAAGACCGTTCACTGCTGGGGCCTCCAGAAGTACTTGAAAAAGCTCATCCAATAAGACTTCCTCAAAGAGTACATCCATATTACTGAAGCAGCCTCCGGATCTAGACACTTCAACGCTCCACCACCTACCCAGCCACATCACTTAATTACTTAATACAAAGCAACTGAGTAATTTCACATTTTTAAGAGACAGGGTAGTACTCCTATCCCTTCCACTTCTTGTATTCCAATTTCATAATTCCATTCCAATATTGAATAAAATAATATTTTATCTCCTAACCATTGTAGTCCTTCCAGATCGACGTTCCGTGATGGAATTTCCCCCACTCTGAGATGATCGTGAGCCCCATTCTGCTGATGGGATTTCCTCTACTTGGAGCCACTCCACTGCTGGGATTTCCCTACTTGGACTCAGTCCTTCTGCTGATGGAATTTTTCCACTTGAAGTATTTTTCATTGATTTTGAAATGGGGAAAACTTTACAAAAGTTGGAGAGATTTACATGTAATAAAAGAAAATTACAAGAACTCTCTTCTAGAGTTTCTGGAGAAGTGTGCCGGTGGAAGTCTGGTCAGCGGAGACCACTTTGTTCCATTGACAATGTAAGTGATCGAGTCTTTGAGTCTTTTGCCTAAGGATTTCCTTCTCGCCTGGTTTCGAAAATCCTTTGAGAAAGAAGATCATAAGGGTATTAGCACCCTAAAAGTGAAGCAAAGTTCTCTGAAAAACTGGAAAGCTAAAGAATGATCTTTCATGAAATTTCTCCAAGAAAATCACCAAAATCAACAATCCCAAGGTTCAGCCTTCAAAAATCAGCCTCAATCTGCCAAATTCCACCCGAGCCCCTCCTTGCAAGTGGCTATTTATAGGGTCTGTGGGGGTGTAATTGCTCTCCTAAAAATCAGCATAATAATCTAGTCTAGCTTCGCACCTGAAGCTAGAATAGCTTCACTGCAAAGCTAAATGTAACTTGTACGAAGTTGGAGACCCGTACGCAAAGCTAATTAGCCAACTCGCTTGGGGTTGTTAGACCAAATCTCATGATTTGCTCCACTGAATAAGGGATTTTCCTTGATCTTCTCCAAGCAATTAAGGATTAAAAAAGATTATGACAATTAACTGTCCAAAGTGATATTTATCACATTACTCTCGTGCTGAGATTTAATGGTCAAATATGACAATAAGAGCTCGTAGTGGAGCTAGCTCACAGCAGAGCTACAAAAGAGCTTCATGCGGAGCTAAAAGATAAGCCCACAGCAGAGCTAATGATAACTTGCTGCAAAGCTACCATTGAGCTTGCATCAAAGCTTAAAGAGAGCTCTCAACAGAGTTATGAAAAACTTCATGCGAAGCTAAGAAATGAGCCCACAACGGAGCTATTGAGCTTGCTGCGAAGCTAAATGTTAGCATCTTGGGCTTCTTCAGAAGGCAAATGCTTGGTTTATTGTCTGCTTCACTGGATCAGTAGAGTCCAAGTGTAACCTCCTGCTCCCTCATGTATGTATCACAGTATCAGTACGCGATACGACGTATAATATTGATTTGATCTTTTTGGTAGTTAGATTGAGTTGATTTCAGCTTCAAATATCATTTTCTAATATTTTAGATTTTTCAGAATTTTCTGGAATTTTTCTGGATTATTTTGAAAATCTCCGTAGTCGGTGTCGACCGATACCGATAATCGGTTCTAGATTTTTAATTCTCAAATGGAGTTGCGTTTTGAGAATCTGCTTTCATATTATGTCTTATATTCATATTATCTATGTTATGATATTTTTGGGAATTTTTCTGAATTTATCAAAAATCCGGCCAAATCGGTGTCGCCCAGTACCGGCGAAATCTTCCAGGATTTATAATTGACAAACCAAATTTCTTCAATCATTTTCATATTATGTCTTAGGATAATATTCTCTATTTTAGGTAATTTTTTGGGAATCGTTCGGAGTTAGTCCAATTTTGACCTAAATAAAATAATAATTTCCTTTTGCTTTTTCTTTTTCTCTTTTTCTTTTCTTTTCCTTTCTCCTCTTCTCTGGGTTCTTCATTTTCCACCGACTTCCACCCACTGCCATACTCCACTGCCATCTCTCTCTCTCCTTCTTTTTATAAAACATCTATCTCTAATTTCAAAAACTCTCTCTCTCTCTCTTTCCTTCTCTCTCTCTCTCTCTCTCTCTCTCTCTCTCTCTCTCTCTCCTTCTCTCTCTTTGCCCGGTGGGGGGCTTGACCGTCGTCCGCAGCACAGCTAGGTCACCGGCAACCCGGGCCGGCGCTGGCCGCGCCCCCAGCCTGGGCACCACACCCCCTCCCTTTCTTCTTCTTTTCCTTCTCTTCTTTTTCTTATTTTCTTCTTCCTTTTCTTTTCCTTCTGCTCTCTTCTTCTTCTTCTCCTTCCCCTGTTCTTCTTCTTCTTTTCTTTCTTTTCTTCCAGTGCTTCTTCTTCTCCCTCACACTCTCTCTCTCGCTCTCTTCCTCTCTGTGCGCGGGCCCAGGCCGCCCCGGCGGCCTAGCGCCGCCGTGGCCGCGCAGTCGCGCGGCTAGGCACAGGGCAGCGCTGCTGCTCTGTTCTCTCTCTCTCTCTCTCTCTCTCTCTCTCTCTCTCTTATTGGATTCCACTCCAAACCCAATAACCCCTCAACCCGACCCGTTACCCAATAGCCCATAACTTAAGTTAAATGGGTTTGGGTATTGGATCCAACCCGACACGTTATCTTATCAAACCCGCATCCAAAACCCAATAAAGGTAATATTACAGAAAACCCCCTGATAATTTATACTATTTGCAATTAATATATTTTTATTACATATTTAACCCATTTCTATTACTTTTAGTGTTCGGGCGATATCTGGAGCATCCGGTGTCCCGATCTGGACGATTCTGGAACCGTTGCGATCGTGGGAAAGAGAGCTACCTTCTCATGGCCAGTTTGTGAGTACTTTTCTTTTATAAATTATATTTATTTAGAGATCCTAAATTGATTGATTGCTTTCAGTCATAAATCTTGATTATGGATAAATCATTGTAACTATTAATTAATAACTTGTAATTATTGGAAACTCATTGTAATAGGAATAAAATATAATATTGTAAGTTGCTTCATGATTTAATATAACTATAGGCGATTTAATAATAATAACAATAAATACTGAAATATACAATTCTGACACAATCATCATACCTGCACAACCACTGACATTCGGGCCACTATTTCACCATATTCTTAGACACTATTATTTCATGTATTGTATCACAGTTAGATAACTATCGTTACTTGTATACTGATCCACAGATACTCTATTACACTACACTGTCACTAGACATGAATGCTAGACACCGTTATTTCATGCACTGGTATCATCATTACACGGATACTATAGTTTACTGGACATGGTATTACATTATATATTGACCACTGTTATTACATGTACTAGTGATACACAGATATGTTACACGGATTATTGCTACACATATATGTTCCACTGGTACACGGATATACCAATTCACGGAATACCACATTTCATATTATTGTTATCATCGTTAATGGATGCTCGGTATACAGTTATGTCATGTTTACACATCACTGTTACGCATGCATGTATTGTTTCTATATTCTTGTCATATGGATCACTGTTTATATTGCATGTATATTCATGTATTCCTGTTGCATGATTGTTTCCCGTTACTGATATTCCCTTTACTGGATACATGAGCTGTTGATATGTGATGTGTGGAACTAAGTGCCACGTGAATTCAAGCCACGGGGGCCACCTCTAGAATCCCACATCTATTTTTTTCGTTTCCCGTTATCGTGTTTCGTGCTATCAACAGGATCATGTCTTGTTATCGTGTTATATGTATCATGTACTGTTCTTATTCCTGATACCCTGTGTATATTAAATGTATGAAATATAAGAGGGGGTTGGGGGAGACTTGATGGTTGACTAGATCTTGTCGGGTGGATGTCTGAATCCATTGTTTGTCCCACTGCAGGGGACGGGGTAGTGCTAGCTACCGTCTGTTATAACTCATGAGCTCCTGTTTCCCGTTATTGTTTTTAGCTCATTGAGTTCGTATTACATGTTACAGCTTTAGCAGGCTGGCCCTGGTCTCAGCAGCCGGGGTCTGTTTAAGGCTGTGATCCCAGGTATGCACGGGGTACACCCACCTGACTTGATCTCCTTGACTAGTGGGTTTTCAATTAACATAATAAAATAGTATAAACAATAGTGACGTCGGGAACACTTGTTATTTGGTCACTCTCTCATTTGGATAATGGTACCCGTAGGTCATGTCCGGATGGGTTCGACTGGAGTGCGGGCTCCAGTATGAACTGCCAGTGGTATGGGACACTGGAAGAGATTGATTAAAATACCAGGTGGTACTGATTGTTATTATTGTATAAATAACATGACTTGCCCGATACATGTATCATATTGTTTAGTTGCACTTGTTACTATTCCTGATCATTTATCCCTTATCATGTTACCTGTCTACTTTGTTACACTTCCTGATACATGTTACACTTTCTGTTGTGACACACTACTCATGTACATCTATACTCTGCATTGCATATACTCTGCTTTATGTATATCTTGCAGACTTTATACCTTGCAGACATCATTACTGTATATGCCCAACGCAGTAGTATGGTTATGTTGCTTATGCATATCTGCATGTTCATTTCCATCACGTCACCACTATATACTACTATAGACATTACCCGATGATAACATGCTAGGTAGTGATGGTATTAAAATATGACAGTTTTATATTTCTACTGCTTATTAAATGCCTACTATATGGTATCACTGATACATATGTATTATAGATTATTTTCGTGCTTGTACTCGTATAGTACATATTACTACCTCCTTCATTTTACCACTCACTAGGTCGCTTTCTGACGACCCTGGGTTTGCGTATCCAGGTTGGAGATTCGAGGTATCATACTGTCAGATATGTCATTGGATTCACATAGGGGACTTGTCACCTATACGATTCATAGGTATCTTAATTCTTTTGTCTTATTTTCTTATTGTCCATGTTTCTTTCTCTATCATGCTCACTGATCTTTTCTGCAGGTATTCTTGTACTTATTTAATGTTGGAACTCTGTGTACATGGAGGCTATTTCCTATACTGAGCTTAACGTACGCGCGAGGGTGTTTTCACCCTGCGTATGTACGTCGCCATAACGTCTCCGTATCCTTGGGATCGGGGCGTTACACCAAGTCATTGGTTTGTCCATTCGGGATGAACAAGTCTTCAGCCTGTCTGTGACTTGTCTTTTGAAAGTGTCGACAAGTTTGACATCATTTGGATCGGTTGTAGAGCTGCCTTGAAGTTTGTCTTTTGGAGTGTCAACAAAATCTCCTTCAAAATTTTTGTGAATTTATAATGGATTGGCACAGATTTTGAAATACTTTGAACCTAAAATCTGTGACTTAAATTTTGACATTGTTTAGGTCAGAGGAGTCCATTGTGCTGGGAGCAAATGTGCATTGAACTAGGTAGCCAAATTGGTCAACCTAGGAACTTCATGTGGAGTAAGCTCCATGCGAAGCTAATAGATAAGCTCTCAGCGAAGCTAAAGATGTAGCTTCATGCAATGCTAAAAGACTGAGCCCACAACGGAGCTAAAAAGAAAGATTTCATGTGAAGCTAATGATGAGCTCACAGCGGAGCTAAAACAAAGCTTCATGCGAAGCTCAAGATGGCGTCTGAGCGAAGCTAAATAGTTTCGCTGCTTAGATTTTTGAACCTCCAACTGTCATTTCAAATTAATTTGATATGATAGCTTGCACTCATTTTGAGGAGGCGCAGCTATACATTAGTGTCTATAAAAAGCCCAAGGGCTGCATCAGAGAAGTCATCTTCTCTTTTTTAAACTTCGTGTTTTCTCAGAGATCAAACATCTCTTTCTTTCTTCTTCACTCGGGACTTTCAAGAACTCTTACAAGCTCTAATGGTACCCAAACAACACGAGGGAAAAGAGGTCGCTACCTCAGCAGCGACACTGCCTCCTCCAGTCATCGAATGACATATAGCTGGTAGGGGGTCTCCCCTTTTCAGAGATTTTTAATCTCTTTCACAGCCAATTTTGACTAACCCATGGTAGATTTTTAAAGATTCATTAGAATCTGATAATCTCAGGGAGTCGAACTCTCTTAATTTGGGTTCTATCAAATTTTAGGGGATTTAATTCTCCTTTAATTTCGTAGAACAAATTTAAAAAATTGATTGGTTCCCCCTCAAGCTTCCACGGGAAGGTAGCCTGATTGAAATTGAGAATTTATAAAGAAAAAGATTGAGTTGTAGAGTTCTCAGTCTCAATGCTATCCGCTGTAACAAGGGCCAAAGTGGGTCGTGATCCTCAGGGAAGGATGCGATGCAAGCTTTTCGGCCGATTTCTCTGTATGCTTCAAATAAAACAAAGGAGAGATTAGATTTGAAATATGATTAAAGAGGTATGGTTTTACTGATCTACTACCACAACCCACAATGCAAGTCTTGGATGTTGAATGTCATCTTGAGATATATATGATTTACCCTAGGTTTATTAAGAAGGATTCAAGCAAGAAAAGATGATACTAGAATTTAACTAAGTTGCATTACCAAAACTAAACAAAGTTTCATCCTAACTTCTAAGTACAGCATAAGAAAAGTGTTATCTTAAATTTATGTTGTCTTAGTTCTTAAGTATGAAGTCATGAAGAGTTGTTTAAGTGTGCAACCTAGATTAAGAAATCTAATTATCAGTTTAATCTTCAAGAAAAGCAATCTTAGACCTAGGGTTTCTAAAATTGATCATCAATCTATTCAACTCCTAAACTGCCCTAGGGTTGCTTAAGAGATCAGCAAACCATACTAAGAATTAGTTAGACATCATTTTTTTAATTATTTTTTTAATTTATTTTTTTTACTTGAGAAGAATTGTTAAAGAAGGAAAAACAAAACGAAACAAGAGATCACAATTAAAAACTAAAAACAAGAGATCACAGAGAAAAGAAATAAAATTAACTGACAAGAATCAAATAGCAAAAGAGGTAACCTTTATTCGAAAATATGTCTTCCAAATACAAGCTCCTTCTTCTCCACAATGCCTTTAAAACGAAATTATAAATTGCAAAAATTTAAGGAAAAGCTAAAGAAAACCCTAATCTTCTCTGGATCCCCCCTCTGTTGTGTCTGCAGGGGTATTTATAGGTGCAGAAGGAATTAGAGTCCCAGAACGACTCCTCCACGAAAACTGGTACTTGGTCTCATCCAGATTGCCGCGGAAACGCGGAAGCCGCGTTTCCGCGGCCAAGTTGTGTCGGTTGGCCACGCGCTTTCGCGCGTGGCCTCCTCTGGTCCGTCCATCAGGGTTGATTCTTCTGGAAGTTGTATCTCGACTCTTGATTTTGGATTTTCGGGATAACTTGGAAATCAAGTTACCCTAAATCCAAATCCCTTCAAAAACGAATCTCATCCTTGCACTCTTATTTATCCTCATCCACCAAGCATTTAGGGTTGAATAGAATTCTATCCTTTCCCTCTTTGTAGTATATGCAATATTTACACTTTGTATTTGCACTTTTGACATTTTGTAATTGCACTTTTGCACTTGGGCTTGGACATGGGCTTGGATACGGGCTTTTGGGCTTTTATTCTTTATTTAATTAAACACTCAAGGCCTGCACACATTAAATAACAAATATTAGTAATAGTGCATGATTATATAAATAAATATGAAAATGTGATAGTAAATGTGATGAAATTTATGCATTTTTTACTACCTATCACACCCCCACACTTATCTTTTTGCTCGTCCTCGAGTAAAAATCAAAAAGAAAAACTAATCTGGCTAACTCACTTTCGTAGGAATCACGGTTGCACTTAGCATGTGCAACAAGCCGTTAAACCCCTAGGTTACCCTAGAGGACGAGTGTTGTCTCGTGAGGGTTTTCAGCGGATTACACCCACAAAATCCATAAAAGGAAAATATTCGAAATATATTTGAAGAGACTAAGTAGTCTATAAGTTTTAGGATTATCATTTTTATTCATTCTTAAACTTAGTCTTAATAAAGTTAATTGTTATTCATTTTAGGTAAGGATCAAAATTGAATGTTTGTATAGTCTTTTTTGTTACCAAAAGTCATACGCATTCTTGTGAATTTTTACTAGGAATTCCTTAACTTGGACTCTCATGCCTCTTTATTATTATTATTTTTTTTTCTCTCTTTTTTTTTAATATGTATAACTCATCTAATTTTCTTTCGTGTAAGTATCCAGGCTTCTTGAGGCCCTCATACCTAACTAATTGACTATTAGAGGTGTTAATACATATATAATATTTCTTAATTTTTCTTAGGCTTTCTAATCCACCCATGTAGCGAACTTAAAGTCGGTGGCTCCCAAACTGGTTGGTTTTAGGGCACCGGGTGAGAAAACACCCCACGACTCAAATTCGAGTGAACTAGGCCACAAAACTAAGGACGCTTATTTATAAACTCACCTTTAGGCGTGAATACTTATGCTTCTTGAGGCACATGTATCCAGCTTAATTAGTGATTTTTTTTTTTTGTATATATGAGGCACAAGGGTCTTTGTCTTAGAATCCTAGATATGCATCAGGTATGCACATTTCATTAAGGTAAAAATCAAGACTAATTACTTATTCAATTTCTCCTCTTATACCTAAAAATAAACAATTTATTTATTTTGACCAAGTTTTTAGAAATCCTAATCATGATTTTCCTAATTCTTAAAACTAACTTAGGTTTCTTTCAAAAATAAGTCAAAATATTGTCCTTTTTATAAAATTTTTTTATTTTTTTAATTTTTTTATGTTAGAACAACTAAAGAGAAAAAGAATAAACAATTGTTTTTTTTTGTTTTTTTGTTTTTTTGTTTTTTTTTTTATTTTTTTATTACTTTACATACCCTTCCCCCACACTTATTTTATGCATTGTCCCTAATGTATGAATGAAATGCATGGATGCATGAATTGGCAGAAAGATATAGTTACCGATACAGTGGGTCAAAAAGACCCATGGCTGCATTTACTTCCGGTACTGACTCCAAAAGATTTTAAGACATTGACCATTTACCTTGAATGTAGTGCCATTTTTCGGGTCGTAGATCTCTATGGCTCCATGTGGGAACACAGTCTTAACAATGAAGGGCCCTGTCCATCTTGACTTTAACTTGCCAGGAAAGAGATGAAGTCTAGAGTTATAGAGTAAAACTTTTTGTCCTTGGACAAAAGTTTTTCTCGTGATGAACTTATCATGAAAGACCTTAACCCTATCCTTCGCAATTTTCGCATTGTCGTATGCTTCGTTCCTCAATTCCTCTAGTTCAGAAATTTGCAATTTCCGAAGCTCACCGGCCTTATCTAGATCGAGATTCAGCTGCTTAATTGCCCATAGGGCCCGGTGTTCTAGCTCAACAGGAAGGTGGCAAGCCTTTCCAAAAACTTGTCTGTAAGGAGACATTCCTAGAATCGTCTTAAAGGCAGTCCTATATACCCATAGGGCATCCACCAGTTTGGTGGACCAGTCCTTCCTATTCTGATTCACAGTTTTCTCCAAGATAAGCTTGACTTGCCTATTGGAAACTTCTACCTGTCCGCTAGTTTGAGGATGGTAGGGCATAGACAACTTGTGAGTTATGGCGTATTTTCGCATAAGAGCCTCAAAAGTTCTATTGCAAAAATGCGTACCATTGTCACTAATAATGGCACGAGGGGTTCCAAAGCGCGAGATGATATTTTCTTTCAAGAATTTGACAACAACTTTGTTGTCATTTGTCTTGCAAGGAACGGCTTCAACCCATTTTGATACGTAGTCTACGGCCAACAAGATGTATTGGTGCCCAAACGAATTAGGGAAGGGTCCCATAAAATCAATGCCCCAAACATTGAAAAGTTCTACTTCTAGAATTGGATTTAGGGGCATCATATTTCGTTTGGAAATTCTTCCTATCATTTGACATCTTGTGCAAGTTTTGCAATATTCGAATGCGTCTTTGAACATAGTTGGCCAATAAAAGCCACTTTGCAGAATCTTTTCAGCAGTTTTACGGGGACCAAAGTGTCCACCGCAAGCGAACTCATGACAAAAGGCTAGAACACTTCTAGTCTCCTCATCGGGACACATCTCCTAATAATTTGGTCGCTACAATATTTGAAAAGGTATGGATCTTCCCATATGTAATACCGGACTTGAGACAAGAACCGGTATCTATCCTGTTTTGACCAATTAGGTGGTGTTTGGATTGTGACTAAGTAATTTACTATGTCAGCAAACCATGGTTCCTTAGAGATGGCTAGAAGTTGTTCATCGGGAAAATTGTCATTGATGGGCAGTTCGTCGGAGGGTGCATTAGGCACGCGAGAGAGATGGTCTGCGACAGCATTTTCAACACCTTTTTATCTCGAATTTCGAGATCAAATTCTTGAAGGAGGAGGATCCAACGAATGAGTCGGGCCTTCGCATCCTTTTTTAGCATAAGGTATCGAAGTGCAGAATGGTCGGTGAAAATCGTGGTCTTGGTCCCAAGTAGGTATGGGCGGAATTTCTCCAAAGCGAACACTACTGCCAAGATTCCTTCTCGGTTGTAGTATAGTTCATTTGGGCGTCATTAAGCGTCCTACTCGAATAGTAGATCACGTGCTGCTTGCTATCCTTACGCTGTCCTAAGACAGCACCTATCGCAAAATCTGAGGCATCGCACATGATCTCAAAAGGCATGGACCAGTCCGGAGGTGAGATGATAGGTGTAGAAATAAGTTCCACTTTCAACTTTTCCCAAGCACTATTGCACCTATCGTCAAATATGAAGGGCATGTCTTTAGCTAGAAGGTTTGTAAGGGGTCTAGCAATTTTGCTAAAATCCTTAATGAACCTACGATAAAACCCAGCGTGTCCTAAGAAAGACCGAATGTCCTTCACGCATCGTGGAAGTGAAAGTTTCGCTATGATCTCCACCTTAGCCTTGTCTACCTTGATCCCTTTCCTAGATATCTCATGACCTAGGACAATCCCATACTGCACCATGAAGTGACACTTTTCCCAATTGAGGGTCAAGTTCTTTTCGGTGCACCTATTCAGCACTAGCTCCAAGTGATGGAGACACTGGTCAAATGAATTTCCATAGACGGAGAAGTCGTCCATGAAAATCTCTAAGAAACGCTCGACCATATCAGAAAAAAGGCTTAACATACAACGTTGGAAAGTGGCGGGGGCATTACATAGGCCGAAAGGCATTCGACGATAGGCAAATGTCCCAAATGGGCATGTAAACATTATCTTTTCTTGGTCCTCCGGGGCTATAGGGATTTGGTTATACCCTGAATAACCGTCCAAGAAACAGTAATACTCATGACCGGCTAATCGTTCCAGCATTTGGTCGATAAATGGGAGAGGAAAATGATCTTTCCTAGTGGCGGCGTTCAACTTGCGATAGTCTATGCATACTCGAACCTTAGTAGGCAATCATGTTTGCACTAACTCATGCTTGTCGTTTTCTATCACAGTAAAGCTAGACTTCTTAGGGACCACATGCATTGGACTAACCCATTCGCTATCGGAAATGGGATAAATGATCCCATTATCTAACAGTTTCACTATTTCGGCTTGTACAGCCTCCTGCATAAGTGGGTTTAGCCTACGCTGTGGATCCCTCTTCGGTCTAACCCCTTCCTCTAGATGGATTCGATGCTGTGTTGGCCCAAAGGCCATTAGCCCTATATCTTGATGGATATTTTGATGATAACAAACCATATCTAGTTATGTATTTAACAATTCTTGTTTAAAAGCATTTCAGGTTAAAATAGGTTGATTTGACGGCTCCACAATCAAGACTCACAAGTTTGGAGTTCGCCAAAATTTGCATTCCCAAGCCAAGCACAATAGAAAGCTTTGGGAACAAGACGATGAAGAAAAGACCAAGTCAAGATCAAGACTATGAAGAATACCAAGATTTGTATTTGTATTTTTCATTTTAGATATTTTGTCAAAACCTAGATGTTAGAAGTAGAGTTATGGGATTACCACCTACACACACATTTTAATTTGGTTCATGACTTCAAAAAGTTTTTTAATTTCTATTTTTCAGTTTAGAGTTAACATGTTAAGTTTTTGGAAAATAGTTTAAGGTGTTGGAAAAACATTTATTTGGAAAAACAAGTTTTATCAAAGAAGTTTTTATAAAAATGTTTCAAATTTGTTAGAGTAGTGACATAGGCTCACACTCTAAGTTTTTCAAGATACAAAACTTCAAAACCAAGACCAAATCCAAAAACCCATGTTTCAGGTTTCTGGAAGTTCTGATTTTTCAGAACTGACAGAATCCGGTCGACCGTCCCGGTCGACCGGCGCGCACATTTTCTGTGCATGTGTATCAGTCGACCGTCTCGGTCGACCGAGCACTATGCAGTGCTCTCGGGTTGTTTGGGTCGACCGGGACGATCGACCGTAGATCCCCAACGGTCTGATTTTTGACCGTTGGCGGTCGACCGTCCCGGTCGACCGGCTGCTGTCAAATTTTCTGACAGACTCCAATAGCTCTATTTTCTGACAGATTTTCTTTTGGGATTTGATCCCAACGGATCTCTGAAGGTGTTTTTGACCCCTATAAATAGGAGATCACTTCAACATGATAAGACAACAATTAAGATCATTTTTACAAGAGATTTTCAAAAGATTTACAAGTTTTCAAAAGGCTTTCATTTAGAAAAGATTTTCTTGCCAAAAGCCCTAAATTTCTAGACACCCATTTGAAGTCTTTACCTCTACTTCTCTCTAGTTTTTGCACTACACAATCCCATAATTCTTCATCTACATATTGGTTCTAGGATTGTGTAAGTGAGCGATTTTTTATCAAGTGTGATCATCTTCTTATTGAGTGAAGTTGTAGAGGCATTGGCCTCAAGGCGAGCTAGTGTGCTCCGGGTGGTGTTGCGGCATCACGAGAGATAGGACAAGTGTGTCCTTGTATTGATGGTCCAGTGGGATCTTCAATAGTAGAAATCCTTCAAGTGTGAAGGCGGGGACGTAGAGCGTGGCTCGAACCTCGGAAACATATCTGCGTGTTTGCGTTTGCTCAAATCTCTCTAAACTCAACTCCTTTATTTTCTTGCACTATAAATTGCTTTATTTATTGCAAGTCTTTTATTTGTGCTAATTGTGTTAGTTAAATTTTAAATTCCGCATTTGTGCCATTTTCATATAGCCATCACCTATTCACCCCCCCTCTAGGTGATTTCAATTGGTATCAGAGCCTAACCCTAGTATTTGGTTTAACCACCTTAGGGAGATCCTTGTTATTGGCTATATTATTTGTTGCATTCTTCATATTTGTGCATCTTACTATTTATCTATGGCTTCACTTGATTTTTCTAGCATCAAGTCCCCACCTAAATTTGATGGCTTGAACTTCCCCATTTGGAAGGTCAAGATGAACCTCTTCCTTAAGTCCCTAGGAGTTAGGGTAGCTAGGGCCATAACTAAAGAATTTGTAGAGCCTCTCACCGATGAGAGATCATGGTCCGAGGACACTACCAAGGACTATGAGGCTAATGCTAGGGCTCAATATGCTTTAACCCAAGCCCTTAATGAAGATGACCTCTCACGCATTATTAACTGTAAATCTGCATATGAAGTACGGAATATTTTAATTGTGACTCATGAGGGAACGTCACAAGTCAAGAGATCCAAGATTGACTTGCTACGTTCTCAATATGAGAATTTTTATATGCTTGAAAGTGAGAGTATTGATGACATGCTCACTCGTTTCACCAAGATCACTAATGCTTTATCTTCTCTAGGTGACACGATCGAAAATGACCAAAAGATTCGCAAGGTCATTAGAGCTCTTCCCAAAGCTTGGGAAGTCAAGGCGACCACTCTCAAAGACCTTAACGATCGGGAGAAGATGGACTTCTCCGGCTTCATCGGTAATCTCAAAACCCATGAGATGGAGATGAAGGTAAGAGAAGAAAGGGAGGCACCCAAGAAGAAAACAATCGCCTTCAAAGCCACTCCAACCACTATTGAAGAGGACGACTCATCGGAGGATTACGATGAGGACTTTGCCATGCTTATCCGGAAGGTAGGCAAAATGTTTTACAGGAAAGGGAGGCAAAGCAACTTCCGAAGAGGGAAACCTTAAGGAAGGTTTGAAAAGAAGAGAGAAGAACCCGGTCCTTGCTTCCATTGCAAGAAGATCGGACATCTCATAGCGGATTGCCCCGCTCTCCAAGCAACCACCTCCAAGCATGCACCAAAGAAGAAGAAGGCTATGGTAGCAACGTGGGATGACACGGAGTCGGAATCCGAAGAGGAGAACGACGCCGCTCATATGTGCTTCATGGCACAAGGTGAGGATGCTTCTAAGGTAACCCTTGATAACACTTTAGAAGATGATGATCTTACAATGGATGAACTTGCACATTTTTTTGAAGAACTACAACATAGATATGAGATCTCTCAATCTCAAAATAAAAAATTGAAAAAGGAAAATGATATTTTAAAGAATAAACTTGATACTTGTCTTAATGAGAAGAATGTTTTATCTATTGGTTTTGAAAAATTGAAAAATGACTTTGATAAATATAAATTGACTAATAAAGGAAAAACCCCCATGGTTTCTTGTAATAAAAATGAATTTGTGAAAATTCAAAAACGTGTTGAAAATTTGGATAACACTTTAAAGAAGTGTGCTTTTGATCTTAATAAATTTGCATCTAGATTTCCTAAGGGAGTAACCCAAGGGAAACATACACACCATGCTCATGCACGGAAACATGCACACACACATAAACATGCATACATGTATGGTAGTGGTAGAATTTACATTTGCACGCATTGTGGCCACAAGGCCATTTAGAAAAATTTTGTTTTGCTAAGCATAATGTTCATAACAAACATGTTTGGGTTCGCCCCGGTACTAACCCTATAGGACCCAAGAAAATTTGGGTACCAAAAGACCCACCTATTTTAGTTGATACAGGTGGATCTACTTCCTCCAAGACATAGGGGGAAACGGTGCCCGGGTGGTGGATGCAACAAAGCCCAAAGATCACATCAAGCTTGCATCGCTATCATGGAGGCACCTATATTTTGGAGATTGCCCATGTTCGGTAACTTCTCCATTTAAGAGTTTAATTTTTTGTTTGATATATATACAAATGTATAGAAGTGTTAGCTTATTTTTGTGCTCTATAGACATATGCTAATGTAGAGTTACATTTCTATCTCAATTGTGTATATGCCATATTTTTTTTGATATCCTTTGTGAATGTCCACATATCTAGTCTTCATGATATATCTATGTACTCATCGTAATTCAAAAACTAAAAATTAATTTTTGAAAAATTTTCATATTTAAAGCAAATACCTTAGAGATGGCAATTGCGCACCTCAACTCATTCAAGAGGAATCAAGAGGATGAAGTTCAGAACCCGTCACTGGGTATTCGGCTTCAACATCTCTAAAACTTTGTATTATATGAAAAATTAAAATAAAATATCTTGTATGTAATTTTGGTTGATAAGTTGACTTAATGAAGATTAAAACATGTTGTTTGTATAATTATATCATCCTTGTATTTAATTAATATTTTTAATTTTTTTTTCTGGCTGTTTCTGCAGACTGTCTTTCAGGCAAAGACGGTCGACCGTAAATAGGCGCGGTCGACCGATTTCGCCTGAAATATATTGCCTTTATTTTTTATCTGCTATCGGTCGACCGTCCTTAGACCCGATCGACCGCTGCAAGTTTGCAGAACTCTCGGGATCCTTGGGTCGACCGACCGGTCGACCGTTCTGAGATTTCAGAGCTCTCGGGTTTTCTGGGTCGACCGACCGGTCGACCGTTCGTCGATTTCAGCCCTAAACTGCTATTTATTTTCACTTTTTTTCTCTCTCTCTCTCTCTCTCTCACTCCTTCAGCCGACGAACCCACTTCCTCTCCTTCACCAAAAATTCTCTATCTCTCCAATCTCTCAATCAATTCAAAATCCATTTAAAACCCACCTCATACTCCATCTACAAGTGCTTGATCTTCAGTTTCAGGTCTTCTCATCCGCTGGATTCAAAGATTTTCAGGTTTTCTTGATCTAGGGTTTTGGATCTTCATCTCTCAGGTAAAAATCTAATTTTTCCCTCTAATCTTACTATCTAGCTTCTAGATCTTCCCTTATTTGTCATCATTTCTAGGTCTCTAGCTTTCTAGATCAAGCCTTAACCTAAAAATCATTTTTTTCAAAAAATATGTCTACATCCAAAAGAACTAGGACTGAGAAAGGTAAATCAGTAGCTCATACCTCTTCCCACACTCCAAAACCTAAAAGAACCTTTGTAAATGAGCTTGCTGGAAACCGTTATATCAATCTTTCCAAGAGAAACATAATTTCGGGGTGATTTGTAGTTATCCAAGACTTTGAACATCTAGATATCCCCCGCATTTTGCAAAACAATTCCTTAAACGAGTTCTTAACCATTAAAGAACAAGTTTATACTTCCCTCGTGCCTTATTTCTATGCCAATTTCTCATTTGATGGAAACCGTATTTTCACTAGAGTCCTAGGCAGGAACATTGACATTAGTATTGGTCAGTTCGCTGATATCCTTCATCTCTCCCCTGGTGGAGATGATATTTATTCCCATGACCTTCATGATTATGAGTTTCCGGAGGGTGAGTCTGCGCTCACCGCATCCACATTGATTCACGGGGATGACAACCCCGGCTTGGTCAGGAACGAAGTTGTGAGCAGGTTCACTCTCACTTCCCAAGTCCTAGCCAAGATCATTTTCTATAACATTGTCCCTAAATCTGGTGAATATAGCCATGCTAGGGGTCCTGTGCCCTTGATTATCTATTGTCTCTTGCGAGGAATTAAGATCAATATTCCACGTATCATAGCTTCCCACATGGCATCCGACCAGATTCGCATGTCCGGTAGGGGTTTACCCTTTGGCATGATTATCACCCGTCTTCTCAAATCTCTAGGCTTCGATCTTTCCTCTGAGACTTCTGATGATCCACAAATAGACATTGACGGAGTTCTATTGAAGAGGATGGAAGCTCAGTTGCGTCGTCACGCTCCTGTGCAACCTCCTGTTCCTCCTCCTATTTTTCCTGGATCTTCATCTGTACCTGGGTCTTCTTCGGCCCCAGGGATATCTTCTGCTCCTGGCCTTGTTTCACCTTCAGATCTTCAGGCCATGATTTCTTCTGAGGTTCGCTCTCAGATTCAGGAGCACCAGTCCTGGTTTGAGCAGCGAGAGGCAGCTCTTCGTACGGAGATGGAGGCCCGTTTCCGACAAGAGGACGCTTTCCGTGCGGAGATGAACTCTCAGATCCGAGGTATTCGTAACGATATGTCTTATTTTGCCGACTCCATGAGATTCATGGATACGCAATTTGAGGCTCTCTTTACGAAGTTCGACATGGTTCCTCCTGATCCCTCTTCTATTGCTCGTCCACTTCCCTCCACCGGCCCTCCATTTCCTACCAGAGCTCCTTCTTCTGTTTCCCCACCTCGTCCAAAGGTGGTCGGCGTTGATCCCGAGGAGGCCGCTTCTTCTTCTTCTTCTTCAGAGGAAGACGATGATGGAGATAAGACCATGGCTGAAGGCGCTGCTGTGGAGAGCTCGTCAGAGGACGACGAGGATGATGACGACGATGAGGGCGACGATGCTGGTGGTGCCGAGTGATGAGAGTGACCTCCCCTTATTTGATGATGTCAAAAAGGGAGAGAGTTATTTGTTGAGAGAGACTCCATATTTTGTGTATATTTTTTTTTCTGTTGTTGAACATCTTTATCTTGTATTTATGTTTGTGTGGACATGTACTTGTTTGGTTATGCTTTGTGGACATGTGTGTTTCATTTCTATTTTATGACATGAGTCTTTTTATCTAGCGTAGATATGTGTTATGGATGCATTGTGGTGTATTGTGGAGTATCACCCACCATTTCTGTTGAGATTTATCTATGCCTGAGTATTTTTTTTAGTATATGCATGTGTTGAGGGGGAGCTTCACTTGAAGTCTCCACCCAAAATATGTGAGATAACTAAATATGTTTTGTCATCATCAAAAAGGGGGAGATTGTTGGCCCAAAGGCCATTAGCCCTATATCTTGATGGATATTTTGATGATAACAAACCATATCTAGTTATGTATTTAACAATTCTTGTTTAAAAGCATTTCAGGTTAAAACAGGTTGATTTGACGGCTCCACAATCAAGACTCACAAGTTTGGAGTTCGCCAAAAATTTGCATTCCCAAGCCAAGCACAATAGAAAGCTTTGGGAACAAGACGATGAAGAAAAGACCAAGTCAAGATCAAGACTATGAAGAATACCAAGATTTGTATTTGTATTTTTCATTTTAGATATTTTGTTAAAACCTAGATGTTAGAAGTAGAGTTATGGGATTACCACCTACACACACATTTTAATTTGGTTCATGACTTCAAAAAGATTTTTAATTTCTATTTTTCAGTTTAGAGTTAACATGTTAAGTTTTTGGAAAATAGTTTAAGGTGTTGGAAAAACAAGTTTTATCAAAGAAGTTTTTATAAAAATGTTTCAAATTTGTTAGAGTAGTGACATAGGCTCACACTCTAAGTTTTTCAAGATACAAAACTTCAAAACCAAGACCAAATCCAAAAACCCATGTTTCAGGTTTCTGGAAGTTCTGATTTTTCAGAACTGACAGAATCCGGTCGACCGTCCCGGTCGACTGGCGCGCACATTTTCTGTGCATGTGTATCAGTCGACCGTCTCGGTCGACCGAGCACTGTGCAGTGCTCTCGGGTTGTTTGGGTCGACCGGGACGGTCGACCGTAGATCCCCAACGGTCTGATTTTTGACCGTTGGCGATCAACCGTCCCGGTCGACCGGCTGCTGTCAGATTTTCTGACAGACTCCAACAGCTCTATTTTCTGACAGATTTTCTTTGGGATTTGATCCCAATGGATCTCTGAAGGTGTTTTTGACCCCTATAAATAGGAGATCACTTCAACATGATAAGACAACAATTAAGATCATTTTTACAAGAGATTTTCAAAAGATTTACAAGTTTTCAAAAGGCTTTCATTTAGAAAAGATTTTCTCTCCAAAAGCCCTAAATTTCTAGACACCCATTTGAAGTCTTTACCTCTACTTCTCTCTAGCTTTTGCACTACACATTCCCATAATTCTTCATCTACATATTGGTTCTAGGATTGTGCAAGTGAGCGATTTTTGATCAAGTGTGATCATCTTCTTATTGAGTGAAGTTGTAGAGGCATCGGCCTCAAGGCGAGCTAGTGTGCTCCGGGTGGTGTTGCGGCATCACGAGAGATAGGACAAGTGTGTCCTTGTATTGGCGGTCCAGTGGGATCTTCAATAGTGGAAATCCTTCAAGTGTGAAGGCGGGGACGTAGAGCGTGGCTCGAACCTCGGAAACATATCTGCGTGTTTGCGTTTGCTCAAATCTCTCTGAACTCAACTCCTTTATTTTCTTGCACTATAAATTGCTTTATTTATTGCAAGTCTTTTATTTGTGCTAATTGTGTTAGTTAAATTTTAAATTCCGCATTTGTGCCATTTTCATATAGCCATCACCTATTCACCCCCCCTCTAGGTGATTTCATGCTGGACTATCGTAGGGCTCAGTCCCTTGATATCTGCCATAGTCCAACCAATGGCTTCCCTATGTCTCCTAAGGGTAGCCAGTAGGTCTTCATCTTGCCTATTAGTCAAATTGGATGCAACTATGACCGGTAACGTCTCTTGTTCATCTAGGTAGGTGTACTTAAGATGTTTAGGCAAGGCCTTTAACTCCAAAGAAGGAGGTGACTTGATGGGTGGAGGTGTTACGCTTGACTTTTCCATCTCTATAGAACTAGGATTTGCTGCCCATTCGATCTCATCAAGGTTGAGATCACTTGATTCTAAGTCTTCCTCTTCCTCTGACTCTAGTGTGATCTCCTCATTGTGCTCACTCGTCATGTTTTCAATGAAGTTAACCTCAAAGGGTTGGTCGGTCACATCATAGGGAGCTTACCTAGGTTGAAAACATTGACTTCCTTGGTCATATCCCCAAAAGTCAATCTCATAGATCCGTTTCTACAATTTATGATTGCATTTGCGGTTGCTAGGAACGGTCTTCCTAAGATGATGGGAGTTTGGGACCTAGGATTGACACAGGTTGTGTCTCTAAAACAATGAAATCGACTGGGTAAATGAATTCTCCTACCCGTATGAGGACGTCATTGATCTCTCCCTTAGGAACTTTGATTGAGCGATCAGCCAATTGAATAGTAACTTGGGTTGGGTTGAGTTCACCTAATCCAAGTTGTTGATATACGGAGAAAGGGAGCAAATTGATGCTAGCTCCTAAATCGAGGAGTGCTCGATTGATTTCAGCTCGACCTATGGTGCAAGAGATGGTAGGGCAACCAGGGTCCTTGTACTTGACTGGGATCTGGTTGGACAATAGCTCACTAATGTTAGTGGTTAGAAAAACCTTCTTAGGCACATTTGTCTTTCTTTTCTTGATGCACATGTCCTTAAGGAATTTGGCATAACTAGGGACCTGTTGGATTGCATCAAGAAGTGAGATGTTGAGCCTAACTTGATTGAACACCTCTAGTAGTTTCTCCATATGTGCATTGTTGTTGCTTCTAAGCCTATTTGAAAATGGGGCTATAGGCTGGTGCACCTGTACTGCTGACTTTTCAACTTCAGTTTCATTGGAGCTGGGTGGAGAAGGAGTGGAGCTAGATGGATGGATGACTGAGATGGATCCTGTGGCATGGATACTCGATTATCAACTTGTTTCCCCGATCTTAGTGTATGAACCAAGTGACACTGGTTTGGGTCTTGAGCCTCATTGGCTAGCCTAGGATTCCTAGGATTTGGCAATGGTTGACTCGGTAGAGTTCCCCTCTGTCTCTCTTGTTGGTTCAATTGGATCTCTATCCTAGTTAAGACTTGAGCCAGCGTGTCGTGGCTTTTAACTAGAGTGTCCACCTTTCTTTCCAAATTTGTGAGTCTTGTTTCCATTTGCGAATTTTGGAAAGATGGTGGAGGATTTTGACTAGGGAAATTTTGTTGATATGGCGGATTTTGGAAATTGTTGGAGAATTTGGGCCTAGTTTGCTCATTGTTGCTTGGGCCCCATGAAAAATTGGGATGATTTCTCCAACCGGGATTGTAGGTGGGCGAATAAGGATTATTGGCGGGCCTTGTGAAGGCCGCACTCATATGTTTGGGCAAGCTTTGATGCGCGATAAAGACGGGACATTCCTCGAACACATGGTTCATATCTTGACAATAAGTACAGCCCGCCGAAGGTGTTGGGCTGACTTGGTTCACAGAGACTGGTTCTTTAGTTTCAAGAGCCTCTAGTCTTCGCATAACAGCAGCTAACTTAGCATCGGTTGCTATGTTGGTCTCAATGGAATGGATACCTCCTTTAGAAGAAGTAGGGTCATTAGTCCTAAATTTTTCCGGAGTAGGTTCCCATTGGATTGTATTATCAGCTAATTCTTCATACAATAACCATCCTTCATCTTCATTCTTTTGCAGAAATCCTCCTTGACACATGGATTCTAACAGCGTTTTAGTTGGATAATCTAATCCATCATATGGAACTTGGCAAAGTCGCCATTTCTCTATCCCATGGTGAGAGCATTGGGCTAGGAGGTCCTTAAAACGTTCGAAGTATTTCCAAAAAGGCTAATTGGCTGTTTGCTTAAACTGTAGGATGTTCTTCCTAATCAGTGCAGTCTTGTGAACGGGATAAAATTTCTTTAAGAAGGCCTTAACGAAATTATCCCAAGAAGATATTGAACCGGCCTCTAGACTGTAGAGCCATTTCTTTGCTAAATCCTTCAAAGCAAAGGGGACAAACCTAAGTTTGATGGCATCTTTTCCTAACTTAGGTATCTTCATCATGAGACATACTTCTTCAAATTCCCTTATGAAGAGTATGCGTCCTCGGATTCAAGTCCATGATATTTGGGAAGGGTGTTGATGTATTGTGGCTTGAGCTCAAATTGGTCAACACCTTCATCAGTAAGCTTGATGCAAGAAGGAAGAGAGGTTCTAATAGGATAGAACCTATCTTGGAGTGACGGTGGTTGTGCCATGTGTGAGTCGGGCTTTTGCTCGGGTGGTGAACTAGTTCTAGTTAGCCTGGATGTAAGTGGGTCTCTCGACCAAGCGGACATGCACAATTAGCAAACAAGTTCACCCAATCAATCAATAAAAAGAAAAACAAACAAAAATCCTATTCTAGGGTAATCCTTGACCTAGACGACTCCTAACTTTAGACTGTCCTTAGGAGGTCTATTGTCGACCTTAACCACAAGTTAATCGGCCAGGTAGGTGGCAAGACCGGTGGGAGGTTTTCCGTCAGAGACGTTCCTTAATTAAATAACCACCGTTCTTCGGGCTTTCGGCCCTCAATCCCCTGCCTAGACACCGATTTAGCAAGAGTTAATTTCGAACAACTTTCCTCCTTCGGTCAATCTCCTATTGAGTCCGAGTTAACCTAGGGCCAACGTCTAGTCAAATTTTACTTAAGGTTAGGGTTGTGAGTGTGACGGATATGATTTGTGGGCCAAGGGAGGGTGATGAAATCCCCACCTTATCTTGTTAATGGGTTATGCCCTTAAGATATTTTTGTGTACGTGTAAAGCAGTAGAAAAGTAATCACTCAAAAAGCAGAAAAATAGCCAATAGTGTTTCCTAATCTATATGCAATGCAGACGTACCTTGTCGCCAGCACTCTTCAACAGAATTAAAAAAAAATTAAAATAGACACGTGCCTAAGATGCAAGAGTCTAAAAAATTTTTTTATTATCAACAAATGAGTTACTGTTATTAATTAGCAGTTGCAGGATGATCACAGAGAAAATATATCACAGCAGTAAGCTAAATTTGTAATTTTTAGCAACCTGCAGAAAACTGTATGAGTAGTGAACTACTCAAGCCGCGGAATCGCGGCTTTTGCCGCGGACCGCAGCTCTGAAGTAGGCTCTGTTGCTCTGCCTTCGAGGGCAGAGGCACAGAGTTGCTATGTGTCCTCGCTGCTGTTTAGTTTTCCTGTTCTCTGAACCTGCAAACAGAAAGAATAAAAGAGTTAGTTTTGAGAAAATCGTGCCATTCCTTCCCCGACAACGGCGCCAAAATTTTGATTGAAATTGAGAATTTATAAAGAAAAAGATTGAGTTGTAGAGTTCTCAATCTCAATGCTATCCGCTGTAGCAAGGGCCAAAGCGGGTCGTGATCCTCAGGGAAGGATGCGATGCAAGCTTTTCGGCCGATTTCTCTGTATGCTTCAAATAAAACAAAGGAGATATTAGATTTGAAATATGATTAAAGAGGTATGGTTTTACTGATCTACTACCACAACCCACAATGCAAGTCTTGGATGTTGAATGTCATCTTAAGATATATATGATTTACCCTAGGTTTATTAAGAAGGATTCAAGCAAGAAAAGATGATACTAGAATTTAACTAAGTTGCATTACCAAAAACTAAACAAAGTTTCATCCTAACTTCTAAGTACAGCATAAGAAAAGTGTTATCTTAAATTTATGCTGTCCTAGTTCTTAAGTATGAAGTCATGAAGAGTTGTTTAAGTGTGCAACCTAGATTAAGAAATCTAACTATCAGTTTAATCTTCAAGAAAAGCAATCTTAGACCTAGGGTTTCTAAAAATTGATCATCAATCTATTCAACTCCTAAACTGCCCTAGGGTTACTTAAGAGATCAGCAAACCATACTAAGAATTAGTTAGACATCATTTTTTTTAATTTTTTTTATTTATTTTTTTTACTTGAGAAGAAATTGTTAAAGAAGGAAAAACAAAACGAAACAAGAGATCACAGATTAAAAACCAAAAACAAGAGATCACAGAGAAAAGAAATAAAATTAACTGACAAGAATCAAATAGCAAAAGAGGTAACCTTTATTCGAAAATATGTCTTCCAAATACAAGCTCTTTCTTCTCCACAATGCCTTTAAAACGAAATTACAAATTGCAGAAATTTAAGGAAAAGCTAAAGAAAACCCTAATCTTCTCTGGATCCCCCCTCTGTTGCGTCTGCAGGGGTATTTATAGGTGCAGAAGGAATTAGAGTCTCAGAACGACTCCTCCACGAAAACTGGTACCTGGTCTCATCCAGATTGCCGCGAAAACGCGGCTTGGGCCGCGTTTTCGCGGCCAAGTTGTGTCGGTTGGCCACGCGCTTTCGCGTGTGGCCTCCTCTGGTCCGTCCATCAGGGTTGATTCTTCTGAAAGTTGTATCTCGACTCTTGATTTTGGATTTTCGGGATAACTTGGAAATCAAGTTACCCTAAATCCAAATCCCTTCAAAAACGAATCTCATCCTTGCACTCTTATTTATCCTCATCCACCAAGCATTTAGGGTTGAATAGAATTCTATCCTTTCCCTCTTTGTAGTATATGCAATATTTACACTTTGTATTTGCACTTTTGACATTTTGTAATTGCACTTTTGCACTTGGCTTGGACATGGGCTTGGATACGGGCTTTTGGGCTTCATTAGCCTTTTATTCTTTATTTAATTAAACACTCAAGGCCTGCACACATTAAACAACAAAATATTAGTAATAGTGCATGATTATATAAATAAATATGAAAATGTGATAGTAAATGTGATGAAATTTATGCATTTTTTACTACCTATCATAGCCCTTAGGGCTTTTTGCATTTTGCCAAGAGGCAGACAAAGTTGGGTTTCGATGCGAGGTTGGGTTTTGATGTAAAGCTGATTGGAGGACTGAGTCCTTTGAACTTTCTAAGGCACAAGTGCCTCTTAAGCTTTTACGCGAAGCTAGCGTTTGGGGCTTTTTTGCACTCTGCCTCTATGCAGTGCAAGGATCTGCCTCAGAGTGAAGCTAACTTTGCTTGAAGAGCAAAGCTAAACCTCAGTTAGCTTCGCTTGGAGAGCAACGCTAAGCCTTAGGAATTTTTCCTACATTTTCCTTCTTGCCAGAGGCTAACACGTTTGCTCTTCTTTGTTTTTGCAGTGCATTATTCTCCTGGCCCATCTAACACTTTGTTCGGGTCCGTGAGAGGGATGGATGGGAATATCTGCTTCTAATTTCAGGGGTAGGCACATTATTCAATAAAAGAAGCACTCTGGAGAGGAACACACTCATTCTGGGTAGGGAGAGTACACTTTCTGCTCATCATCTCCACTGCCCTACTAGAAGGAAAAAACTGGATGGTCTATCAAAAGCTGGAGTTCATATTCGGAGATGCAGCTGAAGATACTAATCAATAACTGCTTGCTAGGGAAGGGTAGTAGGTTTACAGCCTAGATGGAGACCATTACTATCTTCCAGAAAGCAAGCGCCACTATCCCCTGGCCTTCTTTCAATCAGTCATGATGCTGAGAATAATGAGGTGGGGCATGAATCGAAGCACAGAATCGGTGCACATACAGGTCCTGACCCTGAGTGATTTTATCAGAAGTAGCCCTCCCCGCTGCGTCGTCAGCCTTCATCCAGCAATGTTGGTCGTGAAGTGCCCATGGGGGAAAATCCTACCTAGGTCCTGACCTTCCTAAATTAGTTCATGAAGGCGAGAGGCAATTACCCAGCCACAGATTTTCGGACATCGGCGTGGTCGTGCTCCTTCAAACAGGCGTGGTGGAGTAGTCTCATGATGTATATGTTGTAGTCTTTGAAGCTGATTTGAAGTGGTTGGGACTCCATAAAGCTTCAGGACTACCTGCTTTGGGATAAATATCAGTGTGCCTACCTTCTATACCGTCCTGAAGATGTATTGCCCAATGCCAGGCACGTTCTTCACTCTCGTCAGCGAGCTGGGGATGACACTTTATGAGATGTGGAAATGTCCAATCTTTCCATGGGTTCCAAGCCATATGAGAAGTATTTCCCGTGCGCTGAGGAGTTGGCGTAGCTGGAGAAGGACGAACCGGCCCTTTACAAGACATATTGAAAGCTAATATGTCGCTACTACATCTGCCTCGACCTCTACCCCAGTCATGGAAACGTGAATAGTTTAAAGTCTTGCGTGGATTATTTATTCCCGAACATGGACAGGCCCCTTGAAAATCTCCAGACCCAGGCATCAGACAAAAGGATTTCCAAAGCCGTAAGGGTGGGAAATCATGAAGACATTGTCCTGGAGGAGGATAACGATGAATATGAGCGTAGGGATGTTTTTGTAAGTTTTCACCACTAGGCTTGAAGACCGATCTCCCAGCAGGCATTGTTGGCTGGCTACCTATCAGCCTGGCTAAAATGATGTGTGATCCCATCGCCCCCTCACGATGGCATCATGCCCTTGGTGATCCTCCCGACCGTTCAGCTGGTATATAGACACTCACTTGGCCTGCTGCTCACTATGGTCTGCCGTATTCAGAACAAGCTTAGGACGCTGAAAGAGCAGTTTTGTAGGAAGGTGACTACCACCAAGGTGGGCAAAGAACTTATCTTTCCACGCAACAGGCCATCTCTCAGGGTTGAGATGCCATACACATACTTGTTGGCTTGGTTCACTCTTCACTACCCAGTCCTAATCCAACTGGGAGAAGAAGCGCCAGAAGGTGAATGCTATACCCACCTCTGCCACTTTGAGAATTCTCTATGGGAGGACAAGTATTATGCAGGGGTCTGGAGGCCGGTCGAGCGTTAAGACTCATACGGTCTCTTTCAATGTTTCCCCCACATCCCAGATAAAGAGTATGGCGAGGAGTTTCATGATGTCAGAGACGAGCACACTTTGCTGGGAGAGCGTAATTTCAAGTGGTTGGTCAGCGTCAGGCCTTCCTATTTAGTGTACCGATATAGGGATGATTGTTATCTGGAGCCTATTTACCTAGCCGCTTCACCAGACAGTTCGATTATAATCAACTGTAAGTCAGTAATCCCAACCCTCGACTTAGGTGCATAAGAAGTTTAATCGACGGTGCCAAGGCTTGGAGGCACTTCATCATCAGATGTACATGAGCTTAGTTCTGCATGCCTTATTAGACTCCCACGCTACTTTACAAGCCTCAAATTTTGCCAATGGTACAAGGTATCAAACACGCCTCCATCCTTCTATAAAGTTAACTCTATCGGGATAAGCTTGATCACCTCCCACTTGAAGGGGAAGGTAGAAGCGCAAAGACAAGGGAAACACTTTCGGGTACTTGGCCTTGAAGAATTCCTCGCTAATGTTGGTAGCGAGTTCAGTTGTCGTGAGCCCGCATCCTGGTGAAGTAGGTAGTGAACCAGTATAGGAGGTTACTACTGCGAATACCCCTGAATAAAAGGAGGATGAGGAAGAAGAGGTGAACCCCGACACTCATTTGAAGCGAAAGCTCAGGTTGCCTCCTCCAGGTGCTTCCCCTCATAAGAAGAGAAAGAAGACTGTCAGCATCAAGGGACTTTGCATATTAGAGAGAAGGAGGCACCGGCGGCCTATGTTTCTCCTGCTGCTCCACCAGTCGCTGCCTACATCCCCCTCCTGCTCCTTCAGTGGTTGAACCGGCTGCTGGCGAAGCTTTAGGGAAGTTTATACTGGTTACAAGTAATATCATCTCTTTCTATTTCAACACTTATTTTTCATGACTAACAATGAGTCTTGGAGTGCAGACGAAGAAGATGATCAGGCATATAATTGTTGGCCCAGAGGCTTTCCACTCTAGTTTTGATAATGATTAACTCATGTAGTTATGTTTACTAATAATCTTGTGATATTTAGTTTCAGATATTTAGCCAAGATGTTAGTAGGTGATTTGCTTCAACAAAGGTGTTTTGGAACTTTTCACATGGTGATTCAAGAGCTCGAGCTTCAAAGTTCATATCTAGCACTCGTTGGAGTCAAGCTCGATGGATCACGTTTGGATCGAGATGACTTGGAGACGGCGCTCTATAAGAAGACCTCGGTACATAGTTTAGTTTTTATTTTAGATCCACGTGTAACGATTAGATAGTGTGGTATGCTCAAGTTCACAACACACACTTGTTTTAAGTTTCATGATTTGATTTTCGGTTTGTTGGTTTAACCGATCTTGGTTTTCATGAATAGATAGTATCAATATAAAGTTTACATGGTTTAATGTATATTAGATTTGTTCTATATACATGTATGCTTCAACTATTTAAACAAACTTAGTTTGATAGTTTGGTGTTTTGGTATTTTAACAAAACGTATTTTTGGATTTTAAGTCAAAAAACATTGATATATATATATATATCTTTCATGTATATTGGATTCTATCCATATACTATATGCCTAAATGTTGTTTCAATATCATGTTTTTGTATTTGAATGAGTTTTGGACAAAACGAATTTTCACTTCAAAAATCCAAGTTTTGAAAAATACAGATTTTGGTTTTCGGCAAAATTTCTAAGTCACAAAAATGGTTCAAATTGTTTGAAATATGTGCTGAAAATTTTCACATATGTTTGTATATCAAAGTATTATACTGAAACTATTTTATGAATTTTTAGAAGATTTTATGGGATTTAATTGGTAATCAAAAACTCAATTTTCAAGTTCTAAAAACGCCCTGCCAGGCTCTGGCGGTCGACCGGACCGGTCGACTGGACCCAGAGTCGGTCGACAGGACCGGTCGATCGACGTGCACAAGAATGTGCACGCAGGCCAGCCCTTTGTGCCAGTCGACCGAGCGGTCGACCGTATTTTGGCCCAGAGGCTTTCCACTCTAGTTTTGATGATGATTAACTCATGTAGTTATGTTTACTAATAATCTTGTGATATTTAGTTTTAGATATTTAGCCAAGATGTTAGTAGGTGATTTGCTTCAATAAAGGTGTTTTGGAGCTTTTCACATGGTGATTCAAGAGCCCGAGCGTCAAAGTTCATATCTAGTACTCGTTGGAGTCAAGCTCGGTGGATCACGTTTGGATCGAGTCGACTTGGAGACGGCGCTCTCAAAGAAGACCTCGGTACATAGTTTAGTTTTTGTTTTAGATCCATGTGTAAAGATTAGATAGTGTGGTATGCTCAAGTTCACAACACACACTTGTTTTAAGTTTCATGATTTGGTTTTTGGTTTGTTGGTTTAACCGATCTTGGTTTTCATGAATAGATAGTATCAATATAAAGTTTACATGGTTTAATGTATATTAGATTTGTTCTATATACATGTATGCTTCAACTATTTAAACAAACTTAGTTTGATAGTTTGGTGTTTTGGTATTTTAACAAAACGTGTTTTTGGATTTTAAGTCAAAAAACATTGATATATATATCTTTCATGTATATTGGATTCTATCCATATACTATATTCCTAAATGTTGTTTCAATATCATGTATTTGTATTTGAATGAGTTTTTGACAAAACGAATTTTCAATTCAAAAATCCAAGTTTTGGAAAATACAGATTTTGGTTTTCGGCAAAATTTCTAAGTCACAAAAATGGTTCAAATTGCTTGAAATATGTGTTAAAAATTTTCACACATGTTTGTATATCAAAGTATTATATTGAAACTATTTTTGTGGATTTTTAGAAGATTTTACGGGATTTAATTGGTAATTAAAAACCCAGTTTTCAAGTTCTGAAAATGCCCTGCCAGGCTCTGGCGGTCGACGGACCGGTCGACCGACGTGCACAAGAACGTGCACGCAGGCCAGCCCTTTGGGCCGGTCGACCAAGCGGTCAACCGACTGAAGGCAACCCACTCTCGGGTTGCCCCGGTCAACCGGGCGGTCGACCGGCCAGAGAGCCGTTGCTCTCTGGTTCTGGGCACGGTCAACCGGGCGGTCGACCGGCAGGCTCAACGGTCAAATTTTCGATCGGCCGATCGACCGGAAGGCCATTCTGGGCCTAGTCAGCTACCAACGGGCAGATTTTGATTGGGGTTATAAATACCCTAATCCTTGGATGTTTTTCACCAAGTTTTCAAGAGCCAAAATTTCAGAGCTTCTCTAGCGTTTTATTACAAGTTTTAAAAAGAGTTTTTAGAGCTTTAAAGATTTGATCTTTATTTGTTTTAAAGGGTTGGAAAAATCAAAGGAAAATATAGATTTGGGATATTTATTTTGTTCTTCGTTTCTATCAAATACTTAGTTATTTTCTCAAGTATTTTTCTTTGTGTTTTTGTTTCCAAACTCTTTATTTTCCACACTTGAGCCTATCTTACTATCCTATCTATTAGGATCTTTATTTTGTGAAAAAATTGGTTTGTGGTTGAGATAGACTACCAAGTTATAAACTTCCTTCATTGTGATATCCCTCTAGTGAGAGGTGATTGATTTGGTATCCCTCTATTGTGAGGTGATTGTGAAAGTTGTGGTTAACTCCCTCTATTGAGAGGTGGAGATTGTGTTTAGCTCCTTCTAGTGAGAGGTGGAGTTTGTATTAGAATCCCTCAAGTGTGAGGTGATCATTTTGTATTGGCTAAGTGCCTACCCCTCTTGTGTGAGGTGGTGTTTGTGTTGCCTCTAGTGAAAGGTTGTATTCAGTTGAGAGAAGAGTTGTGTACTCCCGGTTGTATTGGCCCAAATCCTCAGTGGAGGTTCCCTGTGTGGGAGTCCTGTGTGGACAAGTTAGTGGATTGAAAATCCTTCTGTGTGAAGGCGAGGACGTAGAGCTGTGTGCTCGAGTCTCGAAACATATTCGTGTGTTTGCGTTTGATCCATTGACTCTAACTCTCTCTCTCTCTCTCTCTTTTATATTGTGCCTTGCATCATTTCATATTGCTCATTCATATACTATATGCTTGGCTTGTTTGTATGTGCCTCACTTGTGTTTAACCACGAGAGCTTCATATAGCACCTCAACTCTTATTCAGAGGAATCAAGAGGAGTTAGTCCAGAGCCCTTCACCGGGAATTCGGCTACACTCGTTGGTTACATTAAGTGTGTTGTAAATTAGTTTTAATTTTCGCATTTTGTTCATTAGATTAGCCGTACACCTATTTACCCCCCTCTAGGTGTACTTACAATTGGTATCAGAGCCTACGCTCCTGATATTAGGTTTAACCACCTAGGAGTGTGATCTTGGTTTTGCTAATCTATCATTTGCATTTGCACACGTATATTGTTTACACACACTCATGGATTGCTTGACACCTCCCATGTTTGATGTTTCCAACATTGACATGTGGAAATTTAGGATGTCCATGTACCTAAAAACCTAGGCTTGCATGTTTTCCTTGCTGCTACCAAGAAATCCTATCTTGATAATAGCAAGCATATAGAGGCCAATGCACAAGCCCTTGAGGCACTTAGAAGCACGCTTAATAAAGAATATTTGTGCTTAGTTTCTAACTGTGATTCCGCCTTTGCCGTGTGGAACACGTTGACCTCCTCCGAGCTTCAAACGCCCAATATTGTGGAGGATGAATCGAGTGGAGAATCCAAGCAACAATGCTACATGGTCCAAGGGAATGACTCCCTTAAGGTATATTCGGAATCTCAATTAGATAATGATGATGCTAGTTCTTCTTGTGATGAGTATGTTGATCCAAATGCTTTGAATGAAGAACTTTCAATTGTTTGTGAAAAATTGTTAGAAAAGTACAATCTTTTGAAAAAGAAGAGTTTTGAACTTAACAAAGAAAATAAGGATTTGTTTTCAAAACTTGAGTTGATTTTGCAAGAGAAAGTGGAGATTTCTAATGAAAGGATTCATTGAATTCTAAACTTGACTTTGCTTTAAAAGAAAATGAAATTTTGAAAAATAGAAATGATTGTAATGAAGTTTTGAAGAAAAATGAAAACTTGTCTTTAACTTGATTTTGTTGTAAAAGAAAATGATTCTTTAAAAATGAAAATGTTTCTATTTCAAAGGAATTGGATTTGATATCTTATGAAAACATTTCTATGAAAAATGATTTATCTATACATGTTTGCCATACTAGTGTAGCTTCACCTAGCTTACCTATTGCATGCACCTCTTCTTCTAGGATTGATAATGATATTTGTTTGTTAAATAAGAGTGTGGATTGTTTGGGCTCCACTTTGAGCCATTGTGCCATGAACCTACACGTTTGGAATCCATGTTTCGCAAGAAACAAGTTCCATCTATGCATGCACACCATACACGGCATACACATGCTCCTCACGTTCACACCCATCACACAATGTATGCTCATGTGTACACATGTACACATTGTGTACGTAAGGGCCACCTTGCTAAATTTTGCTATGATAAGATACATGATGTAAATTTAGCAACTAAATTTGTTTGGGTTAGAAAGGAACTAACCCCCATGGACCCAAAAAAGTTTGGGTACCAAAGACCACCCCTATGCTATTTGATGTAGGTGTGGGCTCTTGCTTGACGTGAGAGTGATGATACCTTGAGGTGGATGCGTTCCGAGCTTAAAGAGGACTATTTGGATGCATCACTTTCAAGGGGAGTTTGGTGGGAGGACCACCTTATTTTTGAAGACATGGAGAGTTGCCCTCATGATTTTGGTAACGATCTCTTACTCCTTATTTATGTTTACATGCTTTTCATGTCATTGATTTTTAGCTTGACTTGATGTTTCTTGATTATTATGTTAAATGCCACGATAATTAGATTAGTAATATACGTGATTAGTATTTGAGACACCCATGTTTAATATGGATTTATACCTTTGTGTTCTCACATTTGTTTTAACTAATGTGTATGTCCTAGATCTAATGCATGTTCATATACATAATGATCATATGAGTTTTGTTTTATTTTCTATGCTTCATGTTTTTGACTACATGTTTAGATGTTAGTTTTCATTAAAACTTGGATATATACTTGTACATGTAGTGAGCCACAAATAGACTATTATATGTTTGTGCTTGAATGCTCATTTGTACTTATTAGATGTTACTAATATAGTCTAATTTTGATGATTCATACATTTTGACTTGTATTCTAATTTTGTACATGTTTTTCATGTTTATGTTTAACTTCATGTATATGTCTATTTTGTCCAAACTATTAATTATACATATACATCTTTGAGCCACTTGCCTTCATGCATATACTTTTGTGAACTCATTTATGTTTGGATATGTATGTATACTTTAGTTTGTACATGACATACATATACCTTGAAGGATTCTAGTTTTGATGATTTTCATGTTTTAAGGAATTTCATATTGAGCTAAATTGACTATTTTCATGATTATGTTTTTCACATAACTTGTACACTCATATTAGATGTTTTCTCATGATTTTTATTTTCATGAGTAAAATTTGTGCTATATAGATTTTGAGTGTTTGGTGATCATGTAATTTACATGTTTTTCATGAAATATAATTTTATTTTATTCCTTGCTTGAAGGATTTCGTACTAGTTTTTCAAATTTTTCATATAACTAGTTCGTATTCTTCATATGGTAGAGTTTTCAAACATACTATATTTTCAAACTTATTTTTGAAAACCCCTACCCATTTAAAGGGCGGTTGGTTGGGAGACCATGCCTTGTATGCTTATTATTGAACATCTTTTTAAACATGTGCATGAAATGGGTGGTAGGAAATATGAGTCATACACTTGATCTTATCATATTTTTAATTGGTATTATTGGATCTTTTCAATTGGTATCAATATTGACATTCTTTTTGTATACTCATATATGTTGGCCCAGAGGCCTTTCACTCTAGTTTTGATGATGAATAACTCATGTAGTTATGTTTACTAATAATCTTGTGATATTGAGTTTCAGATATTAATCAAGATGTTAGTAGGTGATTAGCTTCAACAAAGGTGTTTTGGAGCTTTTCACATGGTGATTCAAGAGCCCGAGCGTCAAAGTTCATATCTAGCACTCGTTGGAGTCAAGCTCGGTGGATCACGTTTGGATCGAGTCGACTTAGAGACGGCGCTCTACAAGAAAACTTCGGTACATAGTTTAGTTTATGTTTTAGATCCATGTGTAAAGATTAGATAGTGTGGTATGCTCAAGTTCACAACACACAGACGTTTCATGTTTTACAATTTGGTTTTCGGTTTTTGATTTAACCTGTCTTGGTTTTCATGAATAGATAGTATCGATACAAGTTTACATGGTTTAATGTATGTTAGATTTGTTCTATATGCATCTATGCTTCAACTATTTAAACAAACTTAGTTTGATAGTCTATTTCATGAGTTTAGTGTTTTGGTATTTTAACAAAACATATTTTTGGATTTTAAGTCAAAAACATTGATATATATATTTTCATGTATATTGGATTATATCCATATACAACATGCTTCAAGTTGTTTAAATATCATGTTTTTGTATTGGATGAGTTTTGGACAAAACGATTTTTCAATTCAAAAATCTTAGTTTTGAAAAATATGAATTTGGTTTTCGACAAAATTTATATAACACAAAAATGGTTCAAATAGTTTGAAATATGTGTTGAATTTTTTCACACATGTTTGTATATCAAAGTATTATACTGAAACTATTTTTGTGGATTTTTAGAAATTTTATGGGATTTTATTTTAGTCAAAAAGCCAAGTTTTCTTTTCCTATAAAGTCTTGTTCTGGCTTCTGCCGGTCGACCGGACCGGTCGACCGAGCCAGGAGTCGGTCGACCGAGTCGGTCGACCGACGTGCACAGAACGTGCACGCCAATTTGGCTGGAGGGCCGGTCGACCGCCAGAGAGCTTCTGCTCTCTGGAAAGCCCGGTCGACCGGGTCAGTCGACCGGGTCGGTCGACCGGCAGAGAGCTCTGCTCTCTGTTCCAGGCCACGGTCGGCCAGGCCGGTCGGCCGCTGCCCCAACGGTCAAAAATTTGACCGTTGGCAGTCGACCGGGCCGGTCGACCGACAGCCGTCCAAGCTGCTGACTGGATCCCAACGGCTAGATTTTTTCTTGGCCTATATATTGGGTTCTTTGGGCTGTTTTGGACAGATTTTCAAGAGCCAAAAATTCCTATACTCTCTAGTGTTTTTATACAAGTTTCAAAAGAGTTTTGGGATTTAAAGTTTACATTTGATTAGGTGTTTTTATAGGGTTTGAAAAATCAAAGAAAAGTGTTTTTGGGAAAAGTATTTTGGTTTATCTTCTTCATACTTATTTCTAGTTTTTCCCAAGGATTTTCTTTGAGTATTTATTTTCCATTCCTTGTGTTTTTCTCACACTTGAGCCATATCTTGCTATCCTATCTATAGGATCTTTTATTTGTGAGAAATTAGTTTGTGGTTGTGAAAACCACCAAATTGTAAACTTCCTTCATTATGATATCCCTCTAGTGAGAGGGGATTGATTTGCTATCCCTCTATTGTGAGGTGATTGTGGAAGTTGTGGTTAGCTCCCTCTTGTGAGAGGTGGAGATTGTGTTTAGCTCCCTCTAGTGAGAGGTGGAGTTGGTGTTGGAATCCCTCAAGTGTGAGGTGATTGTTTTGTATTGGCTAAGTGCCTACCCCTCTTGTGTGAGGTGGTGTTTGTGTTGGTTGTGTATTGCCTCTAGTGAGAGGTTGTATTCGGTTGAGAGAGGAGCTGTGTACTCCCGGTTGTATTGCCCTAAATCCTCAGTGGAGGTTCCCTATGTGGGAGTCCTGTATGGACAAGTTAGTGGAAATCCTTTTGTGTGAAGGCGGGGACGTAGAGCTCTGTGCTCGAACCTCGAAACATATTCGTGTGTTTGCGTTTGATCCATTGACTCTAACTCTCTCTCTTTTATTTGTGCCTTGCATCATTTCATATTGCTCATTCATATATTATATGCTTAGCTTGGTTGTGTGTGCCTCACTTGTGTTTAACCACGAGAGCTTCATATAGCGCCTCAACTCTTATTCAGAGGAATCAAGAGGAGTTAGTCCAGAGCCCTTCACCGGAATTCGGCTACACTCGTTGGTTACACGAAGTGTGTTTGCAATTTAATTTTTAATTTCCGCATTTTGTTCATTAGATTAGTCATACACCTATTTACCCCCTTCTAGGTATACTTACAATTGGTATCAGAGCCTACGCTCCTGATATTTGGTTTAACCACTTAGGAGTGTGATCTTAGTTTGCTAATCTATCATTTACATTTGCACACTTATATTGTTTACACACACTCATGGATTGCTTGACACCTCCCATGTTTGATGTCTCTAACATTAACATGTGAAAATTTAAGATGTCCATGTACTTGAAAACCCTAGGCTTGCATGTTTTCCTTGCCGCTACCAAGAAATCCTATCTTGGTGATAGCAAGCATATAGAGGCCAATGCACAAGCCCTTGAGGCACTTAGAAGCACGCTTAACAAAGAATATTTGTGCTTAGTTTCTAACTGTGATTCCGCCTTTGCAGTGTGGAACACGTTGACTTCCTCCGAGCTTCAAACCCCCAACTTTGTGGAGGATGAATCTAGTGGAGAATCCGAGCAACAATGCTACATGGTCCAAGGGAATGACTCCCTTGACGTATATTCGAAATCTCAATTAGATAATGATGATGCTAGTTCTTCTAGTAATGAATATATTGATGCCAATGCCATGAATGAAGAACTTTCAATTGTTTGTGAAAAATTGTTAGAAAAATATAATCTTTTGAAAAAGAAGAGTTTTGAACTTAACAAAGAAAATAAGGATTTGTGTTCAAAACTAGATTTTATTTTGCAAGAGAAAGTGGAGATTTCTAATGAAAGGGATTCATAGAAATCCAAACTTGATCTTGCCTTAAAGAAAATGAAATTTTGAAAAATAAAAATGATTGTGAAAATGTTTTGAAGAAAAATGAATCTTTAACTTCAAAACTTGATTTTGTTTTAAAAGAGAATGATTCTTTGAAAATAAAAATTGCTTCAATTTCAAAGGATTTGGATTTGTTTTCAAAGAAAAATACTATTTTGCAAAATGATATAGATTCACATGTTTGCCATGCTAGTGTAGCTTCACATTCTAGCACACCTATTGCATGCTCCACTTCTTCTAACATTGAAAATGATATAAACTTGTTAAAGAAGAATGTGGATTGTTTGGGCTCCACTTTGAGCCATTGTACCATGAACCACACACGTTTGGAATCCATGTTTCGCAAGAAATAAATTCCATCTATACATGCACATAAACCACGGCATACACATGCTTCCCACGTTCACTCTCATAACACGATGTATGCTCATGTGTACACTTGTACACATTGTGGACGTAAGGGCCAGCTTGCTAAATTTTGCTATGATAAGTTACATGATGTAAATTTAGCAACTAAATTTGTTTGGGTTAGAAAAGGAACTAACCCCCATGGACCCAAAAGAGTATGGGTACAAAAGACCACCCCTATTGTATTTGATGTAGGTGTGGGCTCTCGCATAACGTGAGAGTGATGGTACCTTGAGGTGGATGCGTTCCGAGCTTAAAGAGGACAATTTAGATGTATCACTTTCAAGGGGAGTTTGGTGGAAGGACCACCACATTTTGGAGACATGGAGAGTTGCCCTTATGATTTTGGTAACGATCTCTTACTCCTCATTTATGTTTACATGCCTTTCATATTGTTGTTTTTTAGCATGTCATGTTTTAATGTTCATTTTGTCATATGCCATGTTTATTAGTTCTATGATATACATGATTAATATTTGAGACACCCATGTTTAATATGGATGTATACCTTTGTGTTTTCACATTTGTTTTAACTAATGTGTATGTCCTAACTCTAATAAATGTTCATATACATAATGATCATATGAGTTTTGTTTAAACATTTGCACTTTATGTTTTGATTTCTATACTTCATGTTTTGACTACATGTTTAGATGTTAGTTTTCATTAAAACTTAGATATATATACTTGTACAACTAGTGAGCCACAAATAGACCTTTATATGTTTGTGCTTAAACGATCATTTGTACCCATTAGATGTACTAGTATAGCCTAGTTTTGATGATTCATACATTTGACTTGTATTCCCATTTTGTACATGTTTTTCATGTTTATGTTTTACTTCATGTATATATCTATCTTGTCTAAACTATTAGTTATACATATACATCCTTGAGCCACTTGCCTTCATGCATATACTTTTGTGGACTCGTTATGTTTGGCTATGTATGTATCTTTAGTTTGTACATGACATACATATACCTTGAAGGAATTCTAGTTTTGATGATTTTCATGTTTTTAAGAAATTTCATTTTAAGCTTGATTGCCTAGTTTCATGATAATGTGTTTCACATAACACTTATACACTCACTTTATTTAATGTTTTCTCATGATTTTGTTTTCATGAGTACTATATATGCTTTAATAGATCTTTGAGTATTTGGTGATCATGTGATCTACATATTTTTCATGGAATATAATTTATTTTATTCCTTGCTTGAAGGATTTCGTACTAGTTTTCAAATTTTTCATATAACTAGTTTGTATTCTTCATATGGTAGAGTTTTTCAAACATACTATATTTTCAAACCCATTTTTGAAAACCCCTACCCATTTAAGGGCGGTTGGTTGGGAGACCATGCCTTGTATGCTTATCATTGAAAATCCTTTTTAAACATGTGCATGAAATGGGTGGTAGGAAATATGAGTTATACACTTGATCTTATTATGTTTTCAATTGGTATCATTGGATCGTTTCAATTGGTATCAATATTGACATTATTTTTGTATACTCATATATATATTTTTATATATGTATGCTTACTCTTCAAATAGTATCAATTTCGATTGGTATTAAATTTTTCATACATATATATATATTGATGTATTGTGCTTACTATATATCTATATCTTTAAGAACAAATTTTGGTTATGCTAAGCTTGTTTCTTAAAAGACTATCATATTTCAATTGATTATGTTTTCAATTGGTATCTTATACAAGCTTATGCATCATTTTATTTTGGTATTTCATAAAGGGAGAGAAATTTTGTATTTCATCTTTCAATTAGTATTTTGTTTACCTTTGGTATTCTACTCTCACACTTTATGATGAAAAATGATTGAAAAATTAATATTGATTTTAATTTGGTATCATATGCTCATAATGAAAAATACTTACAATTGGTAAATGAAAAATATCATACAATTGGTTTATGTTTTTCAAATTGATATCAAAAAGTGTATAATATTTTCAATTGGTACTAATTTTTACAATTGGTATCAAGATTTTTTATTTGTTTACTTACAATTGGTAATCAAGATTATCTATATGTTTACATCTTTCATTTTGGTATCAAAATTTTTGATTGATTTCTTCAAGCTTTATTTTCAATGCCTCATTTACTTTCAATTGGTATTCCTCAAAATTTTTGTTGGTTTACCTATGTTTTTACTTATATTTGGTATCATGATGCACTATATTGATATATTTTTTTAATTGGTATCATAATGTTTTGTTTTGATTTCACCCCTTGAAGAATTTTTTTTGTTTCAGACAAAAAGGGAAAGAACGTGTTTTATTGTTTTCTTTCACCCCTTTGTTGATGATTGACAAAAAGGGGGAGAAGTATTTGGTTTATATGCATGTTTCATATGCATGTTTTTATATTGGTATCAAGAGATTTTGTTTTATGTTTTGTTGATATTGGTATCAAGAGCATGAATACTAGTATCTAGAACATAGTTTGTTTTTTATTGGTATCAAGAGCATGTGTTTTATTTTGGTATCAAAAGCATGTTCATTTCATTATTTTATGCATATTCATGTTTAATATTCATTGCATATATTTATTGATTATTGCTATACATGAGTTAAGGGGGAGCTTCTTTGAAGCTTAACTTTAATCCATGCATATATAACTCCATGAGTTTTGTCATCATCAAAAAGGGGGAGATTGTTGGCCCAGAGGCCTTCTACTCTAGTTTTGATGATGATTAACTTATGTAGTTATGTTTACTAATAATCTTGTGATATTGAGTTTCAGATATTTAATCAAGATGTTAGTAGGTGATTAGCTTCAACAAAGGTGTTTTGGAGCTTTTCACATGGTGATTCAAGAGCCCGAGCGTCAAAGTTCATATCTAGCACTCGTTGGAGTCAAGCTCGGTGGATCACGTTTGGATCGAGTCGACTTGGAGACGGCGCTCAACAAGAAGACTTCGGTACATAGTTTAGTTTATGTTTTAGATCCATGTGTAATGATTAGATAGTGTGGTATGTTCAAGTTCACAACACACACACGTTTCATGTTTTGGAATTTGGTTTTCGGTTTTTGGTTTAACCTATCTTGGTTTTCATGAATAGATAGTATCAATACAAGTTTACATGGTTTAATGTATATTAGATTTGTTCTATATACATTTATGCTTCAACTATTTAAACAAACTTAGTTTGATAGTCTATTTCATGAGTTTGGTGTTTTGGTATTTTAACAAAACATATTTTTGGATTTTAAGTCAAAAACATTGATATATATATCTTTCATGTATATTGGATTATATCCATATACAACATGCTTCAAGTTGTTTAAATATCATGTTTTTGTATTTGGATGAGTTTTGGACAAAACGATTTTTCAATTCAAAAATCTTAGTTTTGGAAAATACGAAATTTGGTTTTCGGCAAAATTTATATAACACAAAAATGGTTCAAATAATTTGAAATATGTGTTGAATTTTTTCACACATGTTTGTATATCAAAGTATTATACTGAAACTATTTTTGTGGATTTTTAGAAATTTTATGGGATTTTATTTTAGTCAAAAAGCCAAGTTTTCTTTTCCTATAAAGTCCTGTTCTGGCTTCTGCCGGTCGACCGGACCGGTCGACCGAGCCAGGAGTCGGTCGACCGACGTGCATAGAACGTGCACGCCAGTTTGGCTGGAGGGCCAGTCAACCGACCCGGTCGATCGCCAGAGAGCTTCTGCTCTCTGGAAAGCCCCGGTCGACTGGGTCGGTCGACCGGCAGAGAGCTCTGCTCTCTGTTCCAGGCCACGGTCGACCGGGCCGGTCGACCGCTGCCCCAACGGTTAGAAATTTGACCGTTGGCGGTCGACCGGGCCGGTCGACCAACAGCCGTCCAGGCTGCTGACTGGATCCCAACGGCTAGATTTTTCTAGGCCTATATATTGGGGTTCTTTGAGCTGTTTTGGACAGATTTTCAAGAGTCAAAAATTCCTATACTCTCTAGTGTTTTATACAAGTTTCAAAAGAGTTTTGAGGTTTAAAGTTTACATTTGATTTGGTGTTTTTATAGGGTTTAGAAAATCAAAGAAAAGTGTTTTTTGGAAAAGTATTTTGGTTTATCTTCTTCATACTTATTTCTAGTTTTTCTCAAGGATTTTCTTTGAGTATTTATTTTCCATTCATTGTGTTTTTCTCACACTTGAGCCATATCTTGCTATCCTATCTATAGGATCTTTTATTTGTGGTAAAATTAGTTTGTAGTTGTGGAAACCACCAAGTTGTAAACTTCCTTCATTGTGATATCCCTCTAGTGAGAGGAGATTGATTTGGTATCCCTCTATTGTGAGGTGATTGTGGAAGTTGTGGTTAGCTCCCTCTTGTGAAAGGTGAAAATTGTGTTTAGCTCCCTCTAGTGAGAGGTGGAGTTGGTGTTGGAATCCCTCAAGTGTGAGGTGATTATTTTGTATTGGCTAACTGCCTACCCCTCTTGTGTGAGGTGGTGTTTGTGTTGGTTGTGTATTGCCTCTAGTGAGAGGTTGTATTCGTTGAGAGAGGAGTTGTGTACCCCCGGTTGTATTGCCCCAAATCCTCAGTGGAGGTTCCCTGTGTGGGAGTCCTGTGTGGACAAGTTAGTGGAAATCCTTCTGTGTGAAGGCGGGGACGTAGAGCTGTGTGCTCGAACCTCGAAACATATTCGTGTGCTTGCGTTTGATCCATTGACTCTAACTCTCTTTCTCTTTTATTTGTGCCTTGCATCATTTCATATTGCTCATTCATATATTATATGCTTGGCTTGGTTGTGTGTGCCTCACTTGTGTTTAACCACGAGAGCTTCATATAGCGCCTCAACTCTTATTCAAAGGAATCAAGAGGAGTTAGTCCAGAGCCCTTCACCGGGAATTCGGCTACATTCGTTGGTTACACGAAGTGTGTTTGCAATTTAGTTTTTAATTTTCACATTTTGTTCATTAGATTAGCTGTACACCTATTCACCCCCCTCTAGGTGTACTTGAAATCACCTAAAGGGGGGGTGAATAGGTGATAATGCTAATCTAATGAACTTAATGCTGAATTTAAAAACTAATTGCAATTAACAAGAGATGCACACTCAAACAAGCCAAACAAATAAATATGAATGAACAATATGAATCAATGCGAGGCACAATATAGAGAGAGAGAGAGAGAGAGAGTAAGAGCCAAGGGATCAAGCGCAAACAACAAGATATGTTTCGAGGTTCGAGCACCCAGCTCTACATCCCCGCCTTCACCACCGTGAAGGATTTCTAATCCACTAGCTTGTCTACAAAGGACTCCCACAAAGGGAACCTCCACCGAGGATTTGGGGCAATACAATCACAAGGAGTACCCAACTCCTCTCCTTACAAACACAACCTCCTCCTTGAGGCACAACACTAAGCCAACAAACAATTACCTCACAACTTGAGGGATTAGCAACAAAAGGATCACCTCACACCTTGAGGGATACAACCCAATAGCACAACCTCCTCAACACAATGAGGGAAAGGCACAAAGCCAAGCAAAGATTGGGTTTACAACTTGGTGATCAAAAGACCACAAATAATCTCTTTTCCCACACAAAGATCCTATAGAATAAGATAGTAGATGTAGCTCAAGTGTGGAGAAAATCAAAGGAATGGAAACCAAAAACTCAAAGAAAATCCTTGGGAAAAACTTGAAACTAAGATAAAGAAGTTGAATCAAACACTTTTCCCAAAACCCTTTTCTTTGATTTTCCAAACCCTAACAAAAACACCAAATAGATTGTTCAATTTAAACCCCAAAAACTTCTTTTGATTGCTGTGAAAACACTGGAGAGTCAGGAAAAATTAGCACCAAAAATCTTAGAGAAAACCTCTTTCCAATGGGGTATTTAAAGCCCCCAGAAAATTATAGCCGTTGGCAGCAGAAACTGCCAAAAATGAACTACCGGTCGACCGGTCGGTCGACCGGCCAACGGTCACTAGGCAGCTACCGGTTGACCGGGCGGTCGACCGTCCCCAGAACCAGAGAGCAACGGCTCTCTAGCCGGTCGACCGCTCGGTCGACCGGGAGAAACCCGAGAGCAACCTGCTCTCAGTCGGTCGACCGTGCGGTCGACCGGCTTATGGGTAAGCCAGCGTGCACGTATCCGTGCACGTCGGTCGACCACTACGGTCGACCGGCTACTTGGTACGGTCGACCGTCCAGTCGACCGACCTAGCCTGGCAGCAGCAGTTCTGGTCAGAAAAACATGTAATTTTTAATCCTAAAAATTCCCATAAAATCTCTAAAATTATATAAAAATAGTTTTATCATTTTATTTTGAAATATAAGCTTGTGATAAAAATTTCATCACAAATAACAAACATTTTGAAACATTTTTGTGTCTTATCATTTTTACCAAAAATCAAAAACTGTATTTTCTAAAACTTGAATTTTTGAATTGAAAATACATTTTGTCCAAGACTTATCCAAATACAAAAATATGATATTAAACAACATTTAGACATAACTTATATGGATATAATCCTATATACATGAAACATATATATATATATATATATATATATATATATATATATATATATATATATCCATATTTTTGACTTTAATTCCAAAATATGTTTTGTTAAAAATACCAAAACATAAAACACATGAAATAGACTATCAAACTAAGTTTGTCTAAGAAGTTGAAGAATGCATGTATATAGAACAAATCTAATATACATTAAACCATGTAAACTTATTTTGATCTATCTATTCATGAAACCAAGATCGGTTAAACCAAAAACGGAAAAACCGAAAACCAATATTCAAAACATGAAACGTGTGTGTTGTGAACTTGAGCATATCATACTATTCTAATCTTTACAAATGGATCTAAAACTCAAACAAAACTAGGTACCGATGTCTTCTTGTAGAGCGCCGTCTCCAAGCCGACTCGATCCAAAACTTCGTGATCCACCGAGCTTGACTCCAATGAGTGCTATATATGATCTTGTCGCTCGGGCTCTTGAATCACTATGTGAAAGCTTCCAACCATCTTTGATGAAGCTAATCACCTACTAACATCTTGATTAATGATCTGAAACTAAAATCACAAGATTATTAGTACACATAACTACATGAGTTAATCATCATCAAAACTAGAGTGGAAGGCCTCTGGGCCAACAATCTCCCCCTTTTTGATGATGACAAAACTCATGAAATTATATATGCATGGATTAAAGTTAAGCTTCAAAGAAGCTCCCCCTTAACTCATGCATAACAAATAAGTAATAAATAAACAATGAAAGCTCATAAACATGTATGCATAGATATGCATAAAATAAGATACCAAACATAAAGACAAGCTCTTGATACTAAACATATGAAATGCATCATGCATAAAACGTGCTCTTGATACCAATAAAAACATGTTCTTAAATAATGCTCTTGTTACTAATTAAACAATTAAACGACAAATTAATAAATAAAATAAAACATGCATATAAACTCAAATACTTCTCTCCCTTTTTGTCAATCATCAATAAAGGGGTCCAAGTAAAAACAAAAACATTCTTCTCCCCCTTTTTGTTCGAAACAAAGAAATAATAAAGGGTTTAAAAGCAAATAAAACAATGTTCTCCCATTTTTGTCTAAAACACAAATGATGTAAATAAGGGGTGACAATCAATTAAGATATCAATTAAAAGTTTGTCAAAGTAGAGCATCTTGATACCAATTGAAAGGGAAAAAAAAACATTGATACCAATTTTAAGCAAAACACATAAAAATCTTGATACCAATTGAAATTAAACATAACAAATTTTGAATTTCTAAACAAAAATTTTGATACCAATTGTAAATATTTTTCATTTTGAACATATGATACCAAATTGAAATTTTCAATCATAAAGTATGGGAGTGAAAATCAAATACCAATTGAAAGATGAAATACAAGTTTTCTCCCTCTTTATGAATTACCAAATAAAAACATGCAAAGCTTGTATATGGATACCAATTGAAAACTAGTCAATTGAAACAAGATAGTCATTATAAAACAAGCTTTATCATGATCAAAATTTGTGCTCTAAGATACACAAATAAAAAACATATATATGTATGAAAAAATTAGATACCAATTGAAATTGATACTCTTTGAAGTGCAAGCATACATATACAAAAAAAATATATGAGTATACAAAAAAATGTCAATATTGATACTAATTGAAAGAATCCAATGATACCAATTGAAACAACAATAATATCAAATGTATATCTCAAATAACCTATCCTCCCAATCATGTTCAAGTTTAAGATGATTTTCACTATAAAGCATACATGAGCATGGTCTCCCATCCAACCACCCTTTGAAGGTAGGGATTTTTAAAAATAGATTTGAAGATATAGTATGTTTGAAAATCTCTGCCATAAGAAGAATACGAACTAGTTATGAAAAATTTGTTAACTAGTACGAAATCCTTCAAGCCAGGAATAAAACATAAATATTTTTCATGAAACACATGTAAATCACATGGCACTAAACACTCAAATTCCATAAAACATGTATCATACTCATGAAAATAAAAACATGAGAAAACTAATAAAGTGAGTGAACAAGTGTTATGTGACACATATCAACATGAAAATATTCAATTAAGCTCAATTAAGATATTCCTTAAAACATGAAACATGAAAGTCTAAAATTTTCAATAAAACTAATTTATACTTCAAGGCATATGTATGTTTCGACAACACAAAAAGTATACATACATATCCCTAAAAACAATTTGAGTCCATAATAAAGATTTGCATGAAAAGTAAATGACTCAAGAGGTATACATGTATATCTTAAGGTTGGCAAAATAAACATATACATGAAGAGAAAACACATGATCATAAAAAACATATCCAAAATGGGAATACAAGTTTAAAATATATGAGTCATCAAAACTAGACTATACTAGAACATCTAATAGGTACAAATAAGCATCCAAGCACAAACATATATAAAGATTTATTTGTGGCCCATTCTATGTACAAGTATATACCTAGTCTTAATGAAAACTAACATTTAAACATATATTCAAATCATGAAGCACGAAACAAGTCATGAATCAAAATGATAAACATAAAAACGATCATTATGTAAATCCACATGCTATTAGACCTATGATATACATAATAGCTAAATAATGGTGAGAACACAACATATGGGTCCATATAAACATGGGTGATCTCAAAAGCTATACATGCATGTCAATGATCTAAGAATCATGGCATTTAACATAATAAACTATAAACATCAAAAATATGAAATATCAAAACAAGAATCATAAACATCCATATGATCATTATGTGTATGCATATGTATTAGATCTAGGACATACATATTAGTTTAAAAACAAAGTGAGAACACAAAGATAGGTCCATGGGTGTCTCAAATAACTAAACATATATATCACCAAGCTAAATCACATGGCATAATCATAATGAGCTTTAAAACATGATATGCTATAAATCAACGACATGAAAAGCATATTAAGCATGCAAATATAAATGGGAGTTAGAGATTGATTCCAAAACCGATGAAGGCACCTCTCTAGTTCTCCAAACCAATGGTGGTCCTCCTCCACCAAACTTCCCTTGAAAGTGATGCATCCAAATTTGTTTTCTCTTAAGCGCGGAACGCATCCACTCCAAGGCACCGCTACTCTCATGTGATGCGAGAGCCCACACCTACATCAAATACATGAGGGGTGGTCTTTGGTACCCATTTTTTCTTGGGTCCATAGGGGTTAGTATCTTTCCTAACCCAAACAAGATTATTTGTTAAATTTTCAACATGTAAACGATCATAACAAAATCTAACAAGGTGGCCTTTTCGACCACAATGTGTACACGTGTACACATGGGCATACATAGTGTGAAGTTTGTGATCGTGATGAGCATGTGTATGCCGTGATGGGTGTATATGCAAAGATGGACCTTGTTTCTTACGAACCAAGGTTTCCAAGCGTGTATGATTTAAAGTACATTGGCTCAAAGTGGAGCCCAAACAATCAACACTTTTCTTCAAAACATTTATATCATTTTCAATACTAGAAGATAAAGTGGAGCATGCAAAAGATGTGCTAGGTGAAGCTACACTAGCATGGTAAACATGTGAAGACAATTCAATTTTCAAAGATTCATTTTTCTTTAAAACAAAATCTAATTCTTTTGTAATGAAATCAATTTCATTTTTCAAAGAAAGGTTATCTTTTAAAACAAAATCTAATTTAGAAGATAAAATCTCATTATTTTTCACAACATCATCACAATCATTTTTGCTTTTCAAAATTCATTTTCCTTTAGGACAAGGTCAAGTTGAGATTTAAGTGAGTCACGTTCACTAGTAATCTCTTCCTTCTCTTGCAAAATCAATTCAAAATTTGAACACAAATCCTTTAATTCTTCTTTTAGTTCAAAATTGTTCTTTTTCAACAAATCATGTTTTTCCAAAAAAATTTCAAGCTTTTGAGCAAGTTCCATATTCAATGTTTGAACTTCAAAACAACCATGGCAATAGGAACTAGAGCTATCATCTAGTTGAGAATCTGATTGTACCTCAAGGGAGTCTTTTCCTTGGACCATGAGGCAATGCTCGTCGGACTTGTCTCTCCTAGATCTTCTCAACTTGTTGATAATCCTTGGTAGCTCGGGAGAAGTTAATATGCTCCAAATTGCAAAAGCCGATTCATAATGAGCAAACACATGTAAAAGATCTTCATTAAGAGATGCTCTAAGTATTTTAAGTGCTAATGCATTTGCCTTTTTATGCTTGCTAGCATTAGGGTAGGATTCTTGAGTAGTGGTTTGATAAACTAGATATCCTAGGCTTTTTAAATAACTACTCATCTTGGCCTTCCAAATATCATGTCTAGAAAAATCAAACATAGGAGGGCTATCCATGAGTGCAAACTAAATGTGTGCAAATGAAAAATACAAATGAAGATTAGCAAACCAAGATCTCACTCCTAGGTGGTTAAACCTAAATATCAGGAGCGTAGGCTCTGATACCAATTGAAATCACCTAGAGGGGGGGTGAATAGGTGATAATGCTAATCTAATGAACTTAATGCGGAATTTAAAAACTAATTGCAATTAACAAGAGATGCACACTCAAACAAGCCAAGCAAATAAATATGAATGAACAATATGAATTGATGCATGGCACAATATAGAGAGAGAGAAAGTAAGAGCTAAGGGATCAAGCGCAAACAACAAGATATGTTTCGAGGTTCGAGCACCCAGCTCTACATTCCCGCCTTCACCACCGTGAAGGATTTCTAGTCCACTAGCTTGTCCACAAAGGACTCCCACAAAGGGAACCTCCACCGAGGATTTGGGGCAATACAATCACAAGGAGTACCCAACTCCTCTCCTTACAAACACAACCTCCTCCTTGAGGCACAACACCAAGCCAACAAACAATCACCTCACAACTTGAGGGATTATCAACACAAGGATCACCTCACACCTTGAGGGATACAACCCAATAGCACAACCTCCTCAACACAATGAGGGAAAGGCACAAAGCCAAGCAAAGATTGGGTTTACAACTTGGTGATCAAAAGACCACAAACAATCTCTTTTCCCACACAAAGATCCTATAGAATAAGATAGTAGATGTAGCTCAAGTGTGGAGAAAACCAAAGGAATGGAAATCAAAAACTCAAAGAAAATCTTTGGGAAAAACTAGAAACCAAGATAAAGAAGTTGAATCAAACACTTTTCCAAAAACTCTTTTCTTTGATTTTCCAAACCCTAACAAAAACACCAAATAGATTGTTCAATTTAAACCCCAAAAACTTCTTTTGATTGCTGTGAAAACACTGGAGAGTCAGGAAAAATTAGCACCAAAAATCTTAGAGAAAACCTCTTTCCAATGGGGTATTTATAGCCCCCAGAAAATTATAGCCGTTGGTAGCAGAAACTGCCAAAAATGAACTACCGGTCGACCGGTCGGTCGACCGGCCAATGGTCACTAGGCAGCTACCGATTGACCGGGTGGTCGACCATCCCCAGAACCAGAGAGCAACGGCTCTCTGGCCGGTCGACCGCTCGGTCGACCAGGAGAAACCCGAGAGCAACCTGCTCTCAGTCAGTCGACCGTGCGGTCGACCGGCTTATGGGTAAGCCAGCGTGCACGTATCCGTGCACGTCGGTCGACCGCTACGGTCGACCGGCTACTTGGTACGGTCGACCGTTCAATCGACCGACCTACCCTGACAGCAGCAGTTTTGGTCAGAAAAACATGTAATTTTTAATCCTAAAAATTCCCATAAAATCTCTAAAATTACACAAAATAGTTTTATCATTTTATTTTGAGATATAAGCTTGTGATAAAATTTCATCACAAACAACAAACATTTTGAAACATTTTTGTGTCTTATCATTTTTACCAAAAATCAAAAACTGTATTTTCTAAAACTTGAATTTTTGAATTGAAAATACATTTTGTCCAAGACTTATCCAATACAAAAACATGATATTAAATAACATTTAGACATGATGTATATGGATATAATCCTATATACATGAAACATATATATATATATATATATATATATATATATATATATCCATGTTTTTGACTTTAATTCCAAAATATGTTTTGTTAAAAATACCAAAACATAAAACACATGAAATAGACTATCAACTAAGTTTGTCTAAGAAGTTGAAGCATGCATGTATATAGAACAAATCTAATATACATTAAACCATGTAAACTTGTTTTGATCTATCTATTCATGAAACCAAGATCGGTTAAACCAAAAAACGGAAAAACCGAAAATCAATATTCAAAACATGAAACGTGTGTGTTGTGAACTTGAGCATATCATACTATTCTAATCTTTACAAATGGATCTAAAACTCAAACTAAACTAGGTACCGATATCTTCTTGTAGAGCGCCGTCTCCAAGCCGACTCGATCCAAAACTTCGTGATCCACCGAGCTTGACTCCAATGAGTGCTATATATGATCTTGTCGCTCGGGCTCTTGAATCACTATGTGAAAGCTTCCAAACCATCTTTGATGAAGCTAATCACCTACTAACATCTTGATTAATGATCTGAAACTAAAATCACAAGATTATTAGTACACATAACTACATGAGTTAATCATCATCAAAACTAGAGTGGAAGGCCTCTGGGCCAACAGTACTTATAATATATATGTTTTTATATATGTATGCTTACTCTTCAAATAGTATCAATTTCGATTGGTATTAAATTTTCCATACATATTTATATTGATTTATTTGTGCTTACTATATATCTATATCTTTGAGCACAAATTTTGGTTATGCTAAGCTTGATTTCTTAAAAGACTATCATATTTCAATTGATTATTTTTCAATTGGTATCTTATACAAGCTTTTGCATCATTTTATTTGGTATTTCATAAAAAGGGAGAAAATTCATATTTCATCTTTCATTGGTTTTGTATTCCACTCCCACACTTTATGATGATATTGATTATATTTGGTATCATATGCTCAAAATAAAAAATACTTACAATTGGTAAATGAAAAATATCTTGCCATTGGTTTATGTTTTTCAAATTGATATCAAAAAGTGTATAATATTTTTAATTGGTACTAATTTTTATAATTGGTATCGAGATTTTTTTATTTGTTTACTTATAATTGGTAATCAAGATTATCTAATATGTTTACATCTTTCATTTTGGTATCAAAATTTTGATTGATTTCTTCAAGATTTATTTTCAATACCTCATTTACTTTCAATTGGTATTCCTCAAAATTTTTTGGTTTACCTATGTGTTCACTTACATTTGGTATCATGATGCACTATATTGATATATTTTTAATTGGTATCATGTTGGTTTTTGATTTCACCCCTTGGAGTATTTTTTTTGTTTCGGACAAAAAGGGGGAGAACCTTATTTTTATTGGTTTTTTCTTGGACCCCTTTGTTGATGATTGACAAAAGGGGAGAAGTATTTGAGTTTATATGCATGTTTTTATGTTTTATGCATGTTGATGCATTTCATGATTGGTATCAAGAGCATGTTTTTTATTTGGTATCAAAAGCATGTTCATTTCATTGTTTTATGCATGTCTATGCATATTCATGTTTAATATTCATTGCGCATATTTATTGTTTATTGCTATGCATGAGTTAAGGGGGAGCTTCCTTGAAGCTTAACTTTAATCCATGCATATATAACTCCATGAGTTTTGTCATCATCAAAAAGGGGGAGATTGTTGGCCCAGAGGCTTTCCACTCTAGTTTTGATGATGATTAACTCATGTAGTTATGTTTACTAATAATCTTGTGATATTTAGTTTCAGATATTTAGCCAAGATGTTAGTAGGTGATTTGCTTCAACAAAGGTGTTTTGGAGCTTTTCACATGATGATTCAAGAGCCCGAGCGTCAAAGTTCATATCTAGCACTCGTTGGAGTCAAGCTCGGTGGATCACGTTTGGATCGAGTCGACTTGGAGACGGCGCTCTATAAGAAGACCTCGGTACATAATTTAGTTTTTGTTTTATATCCATGTGTAAAGATTAGATAGTGTGGTATGCTCAAGTTCACAACACACACTTGTTTGAAGTTTCATAATTTGGTTTTCGGTTTGTTGGTTTAACCGATCTTGGTTTTCATGAATAGATAGTATCAATACAAAGTTTACATGGTTTAATGTATATTAGATTTGTTCTATATACATATATGCTTCAACTATTTAAACAAACTTAGTTTGATAGTTTGGTGTTTTGGTATTTTAACAAAACGTATTTTTAGATTTTAAGTCAAAAAATATTGATATATATATATTATATATATATATATATATATATATATATATATATATATATATATATATATATATATTTCATGTATATTGGATTCTATCCATATACTATATGCCTAAATGTTGTTTCAATATCATGTTTTTGTATTTGAATGAGTTTTGGACAAAACGAATTTTCAATTCAAAAATCCAAGTTTTGGAAAATACAGATTTTGGTTTTCGGCAAAATTTCTAAGTCACAAAAATGGTTCAAATTGTTTGAAATATGTGTTGAAATTTTTCACACATGTTTGTATATCAAAGTATTATACTGAAACTATTTTTGTGAATTTTTAGAAGATTTTATGGGATTTAATTGGTAATTAAAAACCTAGTTTTCAAGTTCTGAAAATGCCCTGCCAGGCTCTGGCGGTCGACCGGACCGGTCGACCGATGTGTACAAGAACGTGTACGCAGGCCAGCCCTTTCGGCCGGTCGACCGAGCGGTCGACCGACTGAAGGCAACCCACTCTCGGGTTGCCCCGGTCGACCGGGCGGTCGACCGCCAGAGAGCCGTTGCTCTCTGGTTCTGGGCACGGTCGACTGGGCGGTCAACCAGCAGGCTCAACGGTCAAATTTTTTACCGTTGGCCGGTCGACCGGCCGGTCGATCGGAAGGACATTCTGGGCCTAGTCAGCTGCCAACGGGCAAATTTTGATTGGGGTTATAAATACCCCAATCCTTGGATGTTTTTCACCAAGTTTTCAAGAGTCAAAATTTCAGAGCTTCTCTAGTGTTTTATTGCAAGTTTTAAAAAGAGTTTTTAGAGCTTTAAAGATTTGATCTTTATTTGTTTAAAGGGTTGGAAAAATCAAAGGAAAATATAGATTTGGGATATTTGTTTTGTTCTTCATTTCTATCAAATACTTAGTCGTTTTCCCAAGTATTTTTCTTTGTGTTTTTGTTTCCAAACTCTTTATTTTCCACACTTGAGCCTATCTTACTATCCTATCTATTAGGATCTTTATTTTGTGAAAAAATTGGTTTGTGGTTGAGATAGACCACCAAGTTATAAACTTTCTTCATTGTGATATCCCTCTAGTGAGAGGTGATTGATTTGGTATCCCTCTATTGTGAGGTGATTGTGAAGTTGTGGTTGGCTCCCTCTAGTGAGAGGTGGAGATTGTGTTTAGCTCCCTCTAGTGAGAGGTGGAGTTTGTATTGGAATCCCTCAAGTGTGAGGTGATCATTTTGTATTGGCTAAGTGCCTACCCCTCTTGTGTGAGGTGGTGTTTGTGTTGGTTGTGTATTGCCTCTAGAGAGAGGTTGTATTCGGTTGAGAGAGGAGTTGTGTACTCCAGGTTATATTGCCCCAAATCCTCAGTGGAGGTTCCCTGTGTGGGAGTCCTGTGTGGACAAGTTAGTAGATTGGAAATCCTTCTGTGTGAAGGCGGGGACGTAGAGCTGTGTGCTCGAACCTCGAAACATATTCGTGTGTTTGCGTTTGATCCATTGACTCTAACTCTCTCTCTTTATATTGTGCCTTGCATCATTTTATATTGCTCATTCATATATTATATGCTTGGCTTGTTTGTGTGTGCCTCACTTGTGTTTAACCACGAGAGCTTCATATAGCACCTCAACTTTTATTCAGAGGAATCAATAGGAGTTAGTCCAGAGCACTTCACCGGGAATTCGGCTACACTCGTTGGTTACATTAAGTGTGTTGCAAATTAGTTTTTAATTTTCTCGTTTTGTTCATTAGATTAGCCGTACACCTATTCACCCCCCCTCTTGGTGTACTTACAATAATGACCTTTTCTCACATCATACAGAAGATGTGGGCGATTATCTCAATCCTAAAAGTCCCGAGGGAGAGATACCAGACATCGAATCTTCTGCCAATATTGAGGTAACCACTCAAAGAGATGAAACTGAGGATTGGGAACTCTCATAACCTCTAAAGCCCCCATGAAGAACATCCTCTCCAGGTTGCTCCTACGAAAATGCCAGCTCTCGAGGTTCCTCCTGCTGCCGAAGTTTCTGCGACCTAGCATGTCACCACTACTGAGCATGTCTTCATTGAAACCACCCAAGATGAGGTGGCTAGATCTGAGGTTATTTTCACAACCTCGACCTCTGTAATTAATGATTGAAGTGTCTAAACTTTAGCAAACGTTTGCTATGTTCACTGCTAAAACCCAAAAGTTTTGCAGAAGCTCCTACAGAAGTTGCTCCTCCGATGGCGTCAGAGCCTGAATTAGAGGATGAAGTTGCTCCACCAGTGATCGATCCCGTGTTGTAAGCCTTGTTCATCAAAATAGTTCAGCTACAGGCCACACAGGCGGACTTATCAGTGGCAACAGTCGGGACAAAACCTATCTCACCTACTCAGATAACACCAGAGCAAAGTGAAGATCAGCCAGAGCCTGAAATGGAGTCATCTTCAATCCCGCCAGCTCTTTCTAGTCCTTCGGCTTCTGACTTGATAGAGGCCACCTAAGCTGGTTCTTCGATGCTAATCATTAGGCCAGTCTTAGCACTGACTTCCACTTCTTGGAAATTGTTCCTCTGAAGACTCCTTTTCTGAAGATTGCTTCAATAGCTGTGACCCCAGCTTTCCTAGAGTCATCCACAATGGCCTTGCCTCAGCAGAGCCCTCCTGCAGCCATCATACTTCCACCGATCGAGGTTGATTCCCAAGATGAATTCATCGGAGACCTCATGGAAGGCTTCTGCAAAAGCTTGAAGCGATGTCTCCCCATGATTTTCAAAATCACCCGCACTTCTTTTGCTTTTTGGAGACCCATATTCTCTTGATTGATAGAAAGTATCTGGAATGTTGGAGGGATCAGCGAAGCTGAGATCTTGGAAGAACTGATTGCCAATCTTGAAAAGGACATTAGTGAATGGAGTAACCTGAGGCAGTTAAACCTCACTCTATTGGTTGAAGCTAAATCAGAACGTCTCATAAAACAGATTTAAAAGAACTATCTAGAGATGTCCCAGAGGTAGAGGCACTTTCTCAGGAGCTAAAATCCCTGGAAGCCGGGGAGGCTGAGGTTGCGGAGGTGATGGTTGTCTCCAATGAAGCGCTTGATGCTGCGAAGGATCATATCAAGAAAGTAAAGGAGATGATTGCAAAAGCCAACCTTATCCTCTCCAAAGCTGAGCCGATGAGTCAAGCTGAAACCATCTGTTTCCTGGAAGAGATGACAGCTGAGAGCATCAAGATCCAACGCTCGGTTGCAGAGAAGAGGACATGTTTAGAGGAGCTCAAATCCCGTTTGGAGACAATGGTTGCATTCAACCGGGAGGAGCAGAAACCATGCTGAAGGCCGAAGAGGAGAGAAATAATAGGTTGTCTGCTCTTGAGGCAAAGATCAAATTTTATGAGAGACAATCTTTATTTGTAACATCTTTTATCTTCTCTTTTTGTACTTTTTATCAATCAATAAAATCTACTTTTTGATCAATGACTTGTCTGGTGTCTTTCTCTTCCTTCTTTGTTCTTTGCTTGCTTGCATAATTACCCATAAGTAACATAAGTTTTTCATATGAGAAAACCTTAACATGCAAGTTCTTTGAAAAGAATTGAAGGGATGAAATTTCACTAAGTAAAATTCCCGAAGGAATTAAAACTTAACACCAAGACTAACATTGAGGTTAAGAATATGATAAAGTTAGTTTAGAAAAGAGAATCCACTGGAGATAAAAGAGTGTAGGTCTAGGAATTCATCTGTTCAGAGGTGACTGACTAGATGTGACAAGTTAGGAATCACCAAAAAAGGAGTTCGTTGTTCAAAGGTGATAAACTGGATATAACAACAGTAAGATAGTTCCTACTGGACCGGGAGTGAGATCTGAAATCTATCAGTTCAGACATGATGAACTGGACATAACTGATTAGGGCTTACCAGACTCAGAATTTTATCATTCAGAGGTGACAAACTGGATATAATGACAAAAGAAAGTCCGAAGTGGACAGGCGATGAGTTTGGCTATCTGTCGGCTCAGATGTGATTGAGTGGACATAACTGATTAAGAAACCACCAAACTCAGAGCCCTTGCTATTCAGAAGTGATTGACTAACTTGATAGCAAAAGAAGTCCATACTAAATGATGAAATCTGGACATCGATTGGTTCAGAGGTGAAGAACTGGACATAACCGATTAGAACTTACCGAATTCGGAGCCCTACCATTCAGAGGTGATAGACTGGACATGATGGTAAAAATAGTCCCTATTAGACTAAAAAATGAGACTTGGCTATCTGTTAGTTCAGAGGTAATAAACTGGACATAACCAATTAAGAAGCCGCTAAGCTCAAAATTTTGTCGTTCAGAGGTGACGAACTGGACATAACAATAAAAGAAAGATAAACTCGATTTTAGGGACCCATCTATTTAGATGTGATAAACTGGACATAATAGACTAAGACATGCCAAATTCTAAATCTGCTGCCAGAGATCATAATATTAACATGAAAGCAAGTCCATTAGGGACTACAAGGGTGAATTAGATCTGGGTACCCATTAGTTCAGAGGTGATAAACTGGACATGACTGACTAAGAGACACCAGGCTCGCAATTCGCTATTCATAGATGATTGACTAACTTGATAGCAAGGACTCCCGACCCTGATAGGGAAAGAAGAACAGGGTTATGGATTCATCTATTCAGAGATGGAAAACTGGACATGACAGTTTGAGTACCATAGAGGGAAAGAGATCTGGGCATCCATCGGTTCAGAGGCGATAAACTGGATATAACCAACTAAAAAACGTTAGACTTAAAGTCTTGCCATTCAAAGGTGGTGAACTGGACATGAAGGCAAAAAGAGTTATTCCACTGGGGAATGTGATTTGATACTCCATGGAGAATCTAGCATTTCGTTGGAGTTTAGGAAGAAATTGTCAAGGTATAATGTTAACGTGACAACCAAAGAGTCCATTGGGGACTGAAAAAGGTATTGAAAAGACTCCAAGGGGAATCTATTAAAAAACTCACTAGGGAGTTAAAAAGAATCCCATGAGGATTTCAGAAAGAAATTATCATTCCTACAGATTCTGCGGGGAGATACTTTAAAGAGTTGTCAGAGGTAAACATTAACATGATAATCAAGTTGGAGAAGATAAGAGGCAACACTCCTAGAAATTATCAAAGGTAATCATTAATGTGACAACTTGATACCTCTCCAGGGAATGGATATTCCGTGAGGATTTTGAAGAGAGAATTTAGCATTCTCTTAGACTCCATGGGGAATCTATGGGAGCTATCAGAGGTATGCATTAACATGACAATCATGCTGGGAGAGATAGGAGACAACACTCCTAGAAATTATCAGAGGTAATCATTAATGTGACAACTTGATACCTCTCCGGGGAATGGATATTCTGTGAGAATTTTGGAGAGAGAATTTAGTGTTTTCTTAGACTCCATGGGGAATCTATAGGGAGCTGTCAGAGGTATCATTAACGTGGCAACTTGTGACTTTCAGAGGGATTTTCAAGAAGTCATTTATTGGAGAACTCCACTGGGGATAGAGAAACGCTCATTCCCTATGAGCTCTGAAAGAAAGCTGTCAGAGGTATAATGTTAATGTGACAAGCATTGATCTGCGTAATTTGAGTGAACCTGCCATTCTATAGAGAAGAATGACAAGTAGAGTTCCGTCCACTGGGAATATATCGGATTTTACTGTCAGAGGTTTAATATTAACGTGACAGACTTGATCTATAGTTCATTTCATTGGAAAAATATAGTTTATGTGGTCCTCCCAGTACATGGATAAGAATTGAAAGGAACTTTGGTGGAATTGACCGATCTCTTCAAATGTAAGAATATTGCTAGGGAATTCCGCGGGGAATAGAAGGTTGATTGGTCACTAATGTTGCATATTTAATATCATATGTCCATACTTATTATAGAATAAAATCCTGCATTGTCCTAATTAATTGTTTAATTTATTTGCAGGCCCAATTTTTAAGGAGATGAAGAGAATTGAGCCCAAAGCCCACCAAAATTCTGAATTAAATCAGAATTAATTTGCACTCAGTAAATCAGGACAAAATCAAGAGGTTGAAAACCGGTTGAGAAGAATCCTCTCAGAATCGATCGGTTAAAGCCAAGAATCCAAGGCCATTTCGTCAGAATCCGGAACTCAAACTGAAAAATCAACTCCAGATAAAGTCAGAGGGCGAAACCAGAGCAACCAGGCAATCTTGGGGAGTTAGGGGGAGCGTTTGCTCCCCCGATCTCCCGGGATCCTGATGGTTAGGGTTTTTGCCTATAAAAGGCCATTCTTTGTGCTGAAAATTGACGACCATGCAGAGTTAGGATTTAGACTAGTTTTTCATTTCTTAGTTTAGGTTTTTGTTTTTCTTTTTCATGTAATTGTAATTTTCATTTATGTAAATAAGAGGAGATCAGACTTTCATCGAAGAACAAGAATGAAGCTTGAGCTGGAGTGACACCGGTGTAAGATTTATTTCTTTTCTTTGATTGTTATGAAATTGAATCGATATTTTTTCTGTGTATGTACTTCTTTTTAGTCTTCTTCTTCTTCTTTTCTATTTACTTTTCTTTTTGGTACAATTGTCTTCCAAGTGAGTCTAAAAGCATCGAAAGAGCCTTGCCGTTGCGAGTGCCACCGATAGCTCATGACGATGGAATGGAGTCTCTCTCTGTATCATTTCATTCTTGAAGTAGTCTTGATGATGTAATGTGGAAGAGACCAATACTCAAATCTTATGGGCTATGCGCTGAATGCCTCCACTTCAAGGTAAAATCGTCGCTGAAGACACAAGGTAAGCTTTTGGTGAAAAGAAGGTAAGCAATTATTTTTATTTCTTTTCTTTTATTTCTGTAAATTAAATCACCAACAATACCTCTTCTAAATCATCCTTTTCACTTCCTTGTAAATAATCATTTGTACATAATCGCTTTCTTCGTTTTCTGATTTTCTCCACTTCTTCATTTCTCATTTTCTTTCTAACTTTAACCTTTAACTATTCTTTCATTTTTATAACTTAAAAACAAAGAAGAACTCTCGTTTGGTTTTCATAAAGATTTCAATACAAGAACGTAAACGCTTCTATCGCAAAACCCTCCTTGTGGATCACGACCCGCATAGCCACTTGCTATAGCGGCAAGAATGAGCACTTGCACATCTTCATTCTAAATTTGAAATTCTTTATTTTTTGTGCAGGTTTAGCTTCAATCAAATTTTGGCGCCGTTGCCGGGGAGGGTTAAGGGCAAGCAAAACAGGAAATTAAAGTTGCAGTAACATATAAGTGGCCTTGGACCTCTGCTCTAGAAAGCAGAGACCAAGTGCCCTCTGCTTTGCCGCGGATCCGCGGCCAACGCCGTGTGAAAACGCGGCAAAAAGGAGTGGACTACTAACTGTCTTTTTGCAGGACTTCTTGCTTTGCAAATTCTAGTTTTCTGCAACTTTACTTTTTCTTATATGCCATCACATAAGCCTGCTAATAATCAACAGTAAAACATTTGTTGAAAGATAAAAAATTGATTAGATGTTTGCATTTTAGGCACGTGTCTTTTCAATTCATTTATTTTTACTGTTGAAGAGTGCTGGAGCAAGGTACGTTCGCATTACATGTAGAATAGGACTCATCTCTTGGTTGATTTTTATCACTTTGAGTGAATCTTATTTACATATCCTGTACACTTGCACAAACTGATCTTAAGGGCACCACCCATTAACAAGATAAGGTGGGGATTTAATCACCCTTCCTTAGCCCAAAAATCAGATTCCAAGCACTCACTAACCCAAGCCTAACTTAAAATGAGTAGACGTTGCCCTAGGGACATCTCGGACTCAATTAGGAGATTATCCTAAGGGGGAAAGGTGTTGGAATTTGACTCTTGTCAAATCAGTGTCTAGGAAAGGGATTAAGGGCCGAAAGCCCGAAGGTTGGTAGTTATTTAATTAAGGAACGTCTTTGACGGAAAACCTCCCACCAACCTTGCCCTGACCTGGCTGATTAGCTTGTGGTCAAAGTCTGCATTGGACCTCCCGTGGACAGTCTAACTAGTTAGGAGTCGTCTAGGTCATAGGTCTACCCTAACTTAGGTTAGAATTTTTCTTTTTCTTTGTTTGTTTATTTGTTTGTTTTTCTTTCTTTTTGTTTGTATCCATTGTGTGATATGGCCTATAATAACAATTTTTTCAACTTCAATAATAATCCATATTACACATCAAACTCTTTTTCGGATATTACCAACCCGGCATATCATGACTTTAACCAACCTAGTGTGCCGGATTGGTCTTATCCGAATCAATCACCCATGTCCACCCATCCCCCACGTATGACTATAATTCCAGAATGATTTCAACTCTTCACAGAGTCAGTGGGGATTCACCTCCCCCGAGCATAATTATCAACCAACTTGTCCTCCTTCTCCACCTAGTCCACAATATTTTCAAGATTCATACTCAGTTCCACCCGTCCAAAATAGGAAACCATCAATTTGGAAATGAGTATGCGTGAGTCCAAACACAAATCCCAATCTGATGGACTCACAATTTCACTACCACTTTCAAGACAATTCTTCATCTTTTCATCAAAACAATGAACCTATCAACTATGAAAAGATGCTTGAAGCCATGACTCAGGCTCAAAACACTCGTAATCGTGACATAGATATGATGGTCGAATCTCTACATTCTCACCGTTGGACCAGTTCTGATGTCCCTAACCATTCTGTTAGAGCCGAAGAGTCCTGTAGTTTTGGAATCAAAGAGTCCATTTCAGAACACCATTTGAACTTGCCCAAACTCCAAATTTTGAAAAAGATATTGACAGTTTAGCAAGTTATCCTTTTCCTGAAATAGAACTTGAAAATGAATATGATCCTGAACCCCAACTGAGTGATTCAATTCTACTTCCTTATTCGATTATGACTCCGGTATCTTCACCTGATTTTGATTTTTCCCCGAGTCAACGTTGGATCCTATGCCTATTCATCATGAAATTGAATCCCCCATCTTTGAGGATCATATTGAACTTGACCAATTATACAATTTTGAAAATCCTATTGACAAATTGGCAAGTTCTCAATTTTTTGATATTGAACTCAATGAGATATGTGACCTAGATTCTCAAATCTGTGATCCAGTTCAACTTTCTGAATCAATATTGACTCCTGTTTTGTTACCAAACTTGAGTAATATTTTAGAGTCAGTTTTGATTCCTCCACCTATCATTCCTGAACTGGAATCACCCATATTAGGTCACATCCCATTGTTAGAAAATACATGTGGACTTGAGTTTAAACTTCTTTGAAATACACCTAGAGGGGGGGGGTGAATAGGTGTAATTGCTAATCTAATGCTCTTTTTAAATTTTACTTAAGTGAGTGATGCAACGATCTCTCAAAACACGACTAAGAGCCGAATACCCCTTGCGAGGTTCTGAACTCCTTCCTCCCAATTCCCCTTAAATGGGTTAGAGGTGCGCAATGCAACCGTGTTGTATTGAGGTGTGATCGAACAATTCCAAGTATGAAATGCGATGATGAAATGCACACAAGTAATATAGCAAGAAATATTGAAAGCAAGTAAAATAAACAAGTAAGGATATCACAAATAAAAGTTAGTTCACAAGCAATAGATTGGAAGTAATTTAAAGCAAGAAATTAAGCAAGAAGAACGCCAAGCCAATCGCAAACAAAGTGATTTGTTTCGAGGTTCGAGCCCGTAGCTCTAGTCCCGCCTTCACCTCCGTGAAGGGTTTCCACTATCCCCTTAGGATCCCGTACAAGTTAGGCCTCCAAAGACCTCAAGCCCGTAGCTTCACCTTACAAAGAAATTCCCCTTAGGAACTTGTCTCCACAAGAACAAAGGATTACAAATTGGTGATCTCAACTAGACCACAACACTCTTCTCTTTTACAAACACTCTCACACTTTTACAACTTCACCTATAGAAAGAATATGAAATTTTTGGCTCTATGAAGTGTTTGTGAGAAAAGCTTCAGTTGTAGAGTGATATTAAGAATCAAACAACAACTGAAAATCAAACTTAAAAGAATGGAAATGAAAGCTTTAAACTATTTTTCTCTTTCTCTTGAAAAACTATGAAAACTTGTATTTTTCTTGGTTGATAACTAAGGCCTATTTCCCACTATTTATAGGGAGAGAATAGGTTAAAAAACTCTGATTTTTCCAGCTAATATCACCTGCAAAAGCACCCAACAACCCTCTAAAAAGTCTGTTAAAACAGAAAATAAAACAGATTTTCAGAACAGCCCAAAGAGGAAAGAGCCGTTGGAGGGTGTTGCAGGCCTACCGGTCGACTGCCGGTCGACCGGGACTCTGCTGGCAAAAGAGCCGTTGTGGCTCCGGTCGACTGCCGGTCGACCGATCACAAGAGAGGAAACACAGTTTCCTTCTACCGGTCGACCGACCCAGTCGACCGGAAAGATACAGAGAGCAAACGTCTGTTTTCGGTCGACCGGTATATAGGTCCGGTCGACCGACAGACATGCACAACCTGTGCATGTCCGGGCACAGCAGCCGGTCGACTGGGCCGGTCGACGGTCTGCCTGGAAAACAGTTTTCTGGGCAGATTTTAAGATAGAAAATTTGTATAAAATCTTTAAAAATCTGAAGCTAAGTTTTATGCTGAAAATAGTTTATATACATGTATTTAAACAAGTTTTTGAAGATGTAAAGCTTTGGGTACATGTATGTATAAACTAAGGCATAAACCTAGAAATAAATATTTTGAAAAACATAGAAACATATAAAACAAATGTGTGCAAATCCTAGAGCCAAATTTCACATATTCTATCTTTACAAAACTACACTTACAAACTACAATGGTCTTCAAGACTTCAACTTGAGCTATCTTCTCTTGATCTTCAATATTGCACCTTGAGCCCAATTTGACTTGTCTGAGTCCAATGTACCTTCCTTTAGGAAGAATCCATCTCTTTAATATATAAACCTGAAACACACTTAAACAACAATTTATATTAGTACCAATAACTAAATGTTTTGTAATCATCAAAATACACTAAACATGGGTTGATTGTAACCTTGGGCCAACAATCTCCCCTTTTTGATGATGACAAAACATATGAGTTATTAAACAAATAAAAGAGGAAAGAGCTTGGAAAGCTCCCCCTTAAACAATGCTATGTATTTAACATGAATATGAACACTATGTAAACATACATAAGGCATTGAAAAATATCATCACCAAAACAAAATAAACTATCATAAGGAATAAAGGAATAAAAAAAACAACATATATTTCCTCCACATATTTTTCCCAAACTTATATTTCCCCCTTTTTGTCATACATCAAAAAGGTTTAAAAAAAATCAATTTTACATATTAGAAACCAAAACAAAACAAACAAGATATTTTAAGTATCAATTTTACATACATTCAATTCACCACAAATAAATGAAAATCTTGCATAATCCAAAGGTTTTGTGAAAATATCCGCAAGTTGAAAATCGGTAGAAACAAAATCAATATCTATGTCACCTTTTTCAAAGTGATCTCTAAGAAAGTGATATCTAATGTCTATATGTTTGGTTTTACTATGTTGATTAGCATTTTTGGTCATGTGAATAGCACTAGTATTATCACAATAAATCTTAACATGATCAAAATGTAAATCAAAGTCGAGAAGAGTATGTTTCATCCAAAGTACTTGTGCACAACAAGCTCCGGCTGCTACATACTCCGCCTCGGCGGTTGAAAGGGCTACACTATTTTGCTTTTTGGAAGACCAAGACACAAGACAATTGCCCAAGAATTGGCAAGTGCCACCTGTGCTCTTCCTATCTACCCTACAACCGCATAGTCGGCATCCGAATAACTAGTCATGTAAATTGGTTAGTTTTCGGATACCACAAACCTAAATCAATTGTGCCCTTAAGATACCTAATTATGCGTTTTACCGCTATTAAGTGTGACTCCTTAGGACATGATTGAAAACGTGCACATAAACATACGGAAAACATTATATCCGGCCTACTAGCCGTAAGATAGAGTAAACTACCAATCATGCTACGAAATAATTTGATGTCTACTTCCTTACCTTGTTCGTCCTGTCAAGTTTCGTAGTGGTTGCCATGGGAGTCTTTGCTACTTTGGATCCTTCAAGCCCGAACCTCTTGATGAGTTCTTTGGTGTACTTGGCTTGGTTGATGAATGTCCCATCACTACGTTGCTTGATTTGAAGTCCAAGGAAGAAGTTGAGCTCCCCCATCATAGACATCTCAAATTCCCTTTTCATGCATGATTCAAAATTCTTGCAAAGTGAAACATTAGTAGATCCAAAAATAATGTCATCAACATAAATTTGAACTATGAGGATATCTTGATCTATATGTTTGGTAAATAATGTTTTATCAACTTTTCCTTTCTTAAAATCATTTGAAATCAAAAATGAAGACAATCTTCATACCAAGCCCTAGGGGCTTGTTTTAAACCATAAAGTGCTTTGTCTAATTTATAAACATAATTAGGGTGTGTAGGATCAACAAACCCGGGGGGTTGTTCAACATACACCTCCTCATCAATATAACCATTAAGAAAAGCACTCTTTACATCCATTTGAAATAACTTAAAATCTTTAAATGAGGCATATGCTAAGGTCATCCGTATGGCTTCGAGCCGTGCTACGGGTGCAAAGGTTTCTTCAAAATCGATTCCCTCGATTTGAGTGTAACCTTGGGCAACTAACCTAGCCTTGTTTCTAACTACATACCCGATTCATCCAACTTGTTCTTAAAGATCCATTTAGTGCCAATAGTTGGTCTATCTTGGGGCCTAGGAACAAGGTGCCAAACTTGATTGCGCTCAAATTGATTGAGCTCCTCTTGCATTGCAAGCAACCAATATGAATCGGCCTCGGCCTCGAGGACATTTTTAGGTTCTATGTGTGAGATAAAAGCCAAATTACCACAAAAATCTTGAATCTTAGAGCGAGTGGTTACCCCTTTTGATACTTCACCTATGACGAGGTCCTTGGGATGATGAGGGTTGAATCTCCAGTCCTTTGGTAGTGGTTGAGAGTGCTCCTTTTCATTTGCTCGATGTTCATTTCCTTGAGCCTCTTCCACTTGGCTTCACTTCCATCACCATCCTTTGGCTTGTCTCCCATGTAGAAGCATCCTCCAAGGTCACTTTCTCCAAACCTTCATCTAAAGCATCAATTTCTACACAATTCTTAACAAACTTGTTAGATTCCTCAAATTTAACATGAATAGATTCCTCAATAGTCAAAGTTGACCTATTGAAGACTCTATAAGCCTTACTAGTATTTGAGTAACCTACAAAAATAGCCTCATATGATCTAGCATCAAATTTTCCCAAATTAATATTTGTATTTAAAACAAAACATTTGCAAACCAAACACTTGAAATAAGAAACATTAGGTTTCTAGAAAAATACATCTCATAAGAAGTCTTAGTAGTATTTTTACATAGGAAAACACGATTTGCAATGTAACATGAAGTATGAACGGCCTCGGCCCACAAATAATGTGGTAGACCATATTCATTAACATTGTCCTAGCCATCTCTTGTAAAGTACGATTTTTCCGCTCAACTACTCCATTTTGTGTGGAGTTCTAGGACAAGAAAGTTCATGTTTATTCCATGTTCCTCACAAAAGTGGTAAAGGGAAGGTTAATGAACTCACCTCCTCTATCACTTCTTATTTTAATTATTGAGGAGCCATTTTCCTTTTCAACTCTTTTCTTAAAGGCTTGAAAATGTGAAAAGGTTTGACTTTTATGTTCAAGAAAATAAACCCAAGTAAAACGCGAAAAATCATCTACTAAAACATAAGCAAATCTACTCCCACTTAAACTTTGGTTTGAGTTGGGCCAAATAAATCCATGTGGATTAGCTCATGGACGTGATGACATGATATCCTTAATTGATTTGAATGAGGATTAGTTTGTTTCCCAAATTGACATGCGTCACAAACTCGGTCCTTTTCAAAGTTCAATGAAGGAATACCCTTCACCATTTCCTTAGAGTTAAGCTAGAAATATGGTCAAAGAAACGTGGCCTAATCTCCTATGCCACAACCAAGAGTCGTCATCGAGGGCTTTTAAACATGTTATATTACAAGACATATTTAACATATCAATCATATAAACATTGCTTTCACGAAAAACCGAAAATACACAAACATTAGAAGTTCTATCAATCACTTTACAAGAAACATTATCAAAAACAACATCAAAACCTTTATCACAAAGTTGACTAACACTCAAGAGATTATGCTTGAGGCCATCAACTAAAACTACATTTTCAATTAAAGGAGAGGTGCCAAGTTTTACATTACCAATACCGATGATTTTACCCTTGGCGTCATCTCCGAAGGTGACGGTGCCACCTTCATGATATCTTGATAGGGTTACAAAGTTGTTGGTCCCAAGTCATGTGCCTTGAGCAACCGCTATCAAGATACCATAAACCTCTACGTCTTTGAGCTTTGGAAAGTACCTACATCATTTAAAACAATAGTTGACTTTGGTACCCAAACTTTCTGGGTCCTTGAAAGTTAGTGTTACGAACCCAAACATTATGGTGTGATGCACTTAGTCTATCATAACAAAAATTAGCTAAGTGTCCTTTCCGTCCACAATGTGAACATGAATACACTTTTCTATACATGAATGCATGGTGTGTATGTGAAGTGTGAGCATGCTTTGGGGGTTTACCATGATGCATAGGTTGTGTAGCATGTACATGAGCATGAGCATGAGCATGATGAATATTTCTCTTAGGAGCTTGTTTCTTAGGAAACATATTCTCCATCTTCTTCTTATCAAATTCACTACACTTTTTCAAAACAACATCTAATGAGTCTAATCTTTCCTTAAGCATGGCAATCTCATTAGAGTCTACAAATGGGGTCTTTCCTTTACAAGCAATCTTATATTTTTCAAAATCATTTTTAGTGGGAAACTAAAGAAGAATGTAAATCATTATTTTCTTTAGAAAGATTTACAATTTGAATATTAAGAGATTCATTATCCTTTTTCATTTTAAATATTTCTTCTTTAAGAAATCATAATTACTAGAAAGTTCCATAAAAGCTTCTCCTAGCTCATCCATGGATAAATCTTCATCAAAAGGAGTTGAGGGGGTTACCTTGCTTGTGCTCTCATTTGCCATGAAGCACATATTGGCGGTGTCGATCTCCTCCTCGGATTCACTTTCGTCATCCCATGTTGCTTTCATAGCCTCTCTTCTGTATGGCTTCTTGGATGAAGATGGCTTCACTTGTTCCGGACACTCCGCTACTATGTGTCCCGGCTTTTGGCAATTAAAGCAAATGATCTTCCTTTCTTCCTTGCCTCCTTGCCATCTCCTCTTCCTTGGTACTTTGCCTTGTTGTACATCCTCCGGACATTTTTGACTAGAAGTGAGAGCTCCTCGTCATCTTCTTCTTCGTCATCTTCGTCGGAGTAGGTAGCATGACTTTTGAAGGCAATGGTCTTCTTTTTGGTAGGTGCCATGTCTCCCTTGCCTTTCTCTCCATCTCATGGGTCTTCAAGTTCCCAATGAGTCCAATGAGCTCAATCTATCTTTGTCATTGAGTTCCTTCAATGTTGTAGCTTTCACTTCCCATGATGGAGGAAGAGCCCGGATGATCTTTCTCACCCTTTGATCATTGTTGATTTCTTCACCTAGAGAAGCAAGACCATTAGTAATCTTTGTAAACTTAGTAACCATATCATCTATGGTTTCATTCTCTTGCATGCAAAAATTTTCATATTGGGACCGAAGAAGGTCTATCTTGGCCCTCTTCACTTGTGATGTCCCTCATGTGTTACTAGCAAATGGGTCCAAATCTCATAGGCGGATTTGCAATGGATGACTCTAGCTATGTCATCATCATTGAGGGCTTGTAGGAGTGCATAATGTGCCCTAGCATTGGCATCAAACTCCTTGGTCTCAATTTCGGACCAAGTAGATTCATCACCGGGGGTACACAATTGTTTAGTCACGGCCTTTGCAACTCGACTACCTAGAGATTGCAAGGAAAACGGTCATCTTAACCTTCCATATGGGAAAGTTAAGTCCATCAAACTTAGGGGGTGTCTTATACCATCGGCATGTTTACTATGTGGAATGAAGTGATTAGCAATATAAGGATCTCTCTAAGGTTGTTAAGCCAAATCTAGAGTCCAAGCTCGATACCAATTGAAATACACTAGAGGGGGGGGTGAATAGGTGTAATTGCTAATCTAATGCTCTTTTTAAATTTTACTTAAGTGAGTGATGCAACGATCTCTCAAAAAACACGACTAAGAGCCGAATACCCCTTGCGAGGTTCTGAACTCCTCCTCCCAATTCCCTTAAAGGGTAGAGGTGCGCAATGCAACCGTGTTGTATTGAGGTGTGATCGAACAATTCCAAGTATGAAATGCGATGATGAAATGCACACAAGTAATATAGCAAGAAATATTGAAAGCAAGTAAAATAAACAAGTAAGGATATCACAAATAAAAGTTAGTTCACAAGCAATAGATTGGAAGTAATTTAAAGCAAGAAAATTAAGCAAGAAGAACGCCAAGCCAATCGCAAACAAAGTGATTTGTTCGAGGTTCGAGCCCGTAGCTCTAGTCCCCGCCTTCACCTCCGTGAAGGGTTCCACTATCCCCTTAGGATCCCGTACAAGTTAGGCCTCCAAAGACCTCAAGCCCGTAGCTTCACCTTACAAAGAAATTCCCCTAGGAACTTGTCTCCACAAGAACAAAGGATTACAAATTGGTGATCTCAACTAGACCACAACACTCTTTCTTTTTACAAACACTCTCACACTTTTACAACTTCACCTATAGAAAGAATATGAAATTTTTGGCTCTATGAAGGTGTTTGTGAGAAAAGCTTCAGTTGTAGAGTGATATTAAGATCAAACAACAACTGAAAATCAAACTTAAAAGAATGGAAATGAAAGCTTTAAACTATTTTTCTCTTCTCTTGAAAAACTATGAAAACTGTATTTTCTTGGTGATAACTAAGGCCTATTTCCCACTATTGTATAGGGAGAGATAGGTTAAAAAACTCTGATTTTTCCAGCTAATATCACCTGCAAAAGCACCCCAACAACCCTCTAAAAAGTCTGTTAAAACAGAAAATAAAACAGATTTCAGAACAGCCCAAAGAGGAAAGAGCCGTTGGAGTGTTGCAGGCCTACCGGTCGACTGCCGGTCGACGGGACGATGCTGGCAAAAGAGCCGTTGTGGCTCCGGTCGACTGCCGGTCGACCGATCACAAGAGAGAAACACAGTTTCCTTCTACGGTCGACGACCCAGTCGAACGGAAAGATACAGAGAGCAAACGCTGTTTTCGGTCGACCGGTATATAGGTCCGGTCGACCGACAGACATGCACAACCTGTGCATGTCCGGGCACAGCAGCCGGTCGACTGGGCCGGTCGACCGGTCTGCCTGGAAAACAGTTTTTCTGGGCAGATTTTAAGATAGAAAATTTGTATAAAATCTTTAAAAATCTGAAGCTAAG